>PVLC010003532.1:0-69641 GCA_004027655.1 Graphiurus murinus | reverse complement strand
GAAGCCAATTTTTGAGTCATTCAATTCATTTTTTTTCTGGGACACATCATCTTCATTTCCATCCCTGTTATGTGACATGTAGCACACTGTCACTGAAAATTTTATTCTAAGCCATGAATGAATATGCATTAATATAACATTAGGACAATCATTTTACTTATTCAAATGATAGGTGTGTATTTATGAGCACTTCAATATAACCATTTACCTTATTGCCTTTTAAAGGAATCTTCTGAAGGTTTGTTTACAATGACATCCGATATTTGCATTCATGAGGGCGTATTGCTAGAAATAATTGCCAAATCTGTGTTCAATTCATTTGTCCTTTTGTTTGCTGATTCTCTCAGGAAGCCTCAGGAAGCACCTCCAAACAAACACTGATTTAAGTAATTTCAGGTCGATGTATTTTCCTTAAACAATGCCATGTTTTCCAAGTTAAAATAAATGAGACAGGAAAAAATATATATGTTTTAACCAATAAAAAAAATAAATGAGACAGCATCCCAAAATTCAAGATGTTTAGTAAGGATTCCAGTATTTACAAATGACTTCTAAGGGATTGTTTTGGCAAAATCCTTTGGACCTATGTTCTGGTTTACATGAGATCATTAACTCCATTTTAAGGATAATAAAACTGAGGTTCAGAAGTTGATGAAACTCTCCTCAGATCCAAGAGCCAGTGTTTGAGAGAAGTGAGGTTGGGACTGGAGGCCAGGACTGTCCTAGCCCCGGGCTCCAGCGTTTAACTCCAGGAAGCAAGTTCGCATCTCCCAGCATGGCCCAAAGCTGGGCCCACTGTGTGGCCAGTCCCCTCTTCAGAATCACTGCTGCTCTCAGCATCTATCACTAGCCCCATTCTTCCTCTGGCCCAGACATGTCACTTACAGGAATTTCTCTGAAGGAAATCACTTGAGATATTCCTTGTAGTCTGATCTTTAAGAGCAAACCCTTGGAAACACACTAGCCATCCACAAGGGGGCTTGATGTAAAACTAAGCAGTCTGCACACAATGGAATCCGAAGCAGCCATGCTTAACAGTCGTCAGATAGGAAGTGGAAAAAATGAGAGGCTGTGTAATATTCTTCTCCTCCTCCTCCTCCTCCTCCTCCTCCTTCTCCTCCCCCTCCTCCTCTTCCTCCTCCTAGTCCTCCTCCTTCTCCTCCTCCTCCTTTTCCTCTTCCTCCTCAGTGATAGTAGGAATTGAACACAGGGGCTCTCTATGATTGAGCTACATCCCTAGTCATTTTTTTTTTACGGATTTTTTTATACATTTCTTGAGTACAACAGGGTCCAGTCATTATTTTTATTTTGAAACAGAGTCTTGCTAAGTGGATCAGGCTGGCCTCAAACTTGCAATCCTCCTGCCTCAGCTTCCTAGGATTATAGGAATATGTCACTGTGCATTATCTTTTATCTGTTTTGTTTTTTGTGGTACCAGGGATTGAACAGGGGCATTCTACCTCTGAAATATATGCCCCACCTTATTTCATTTTTTATTTTGAAACAAGATCTCACTGAGTTGCTGAAGGCCTTGCTAAATAGATGAAGCTGACTATAAACTCACTATCCTCCTGTCTTAGCCTCCTGAGTACTCAGATTACAAGTGTCTGCCACCATGCCTGGCTTTTTTATCTCATTTTTAAATAAAAGCGCGTATGTGTTCAAAAGACTAATGCGAAACACAGCAACATTTTAACTTAGTTCATTTCTGTATGAAATTAGATGTTATTTTCTCATTTTACCTTTCTGTTTCTTCTGTTCAAAAAACTTGCACCTTTTCCAAAGAAATAACTCTAATAGTGAGAATTCAGGGACAAGGAACAAAGAAGCAGAGAATGACAGAAGAAATGCCAGGTGAGAAATTGGTGCCTGTTTACAAGCTGTTGCCTCCTCTGCTTTTTACAAAGATTTTGCCCTGCAAAAGGATTTTCCAATTAAGGGAGAAAGATTAAGGGTGTAATCCTAGGAAGTTATCAAGTCCACAATCTGTTCAGTCTCTCTATTACTACTGCCCAGGTATAATGGTCTGTCTTGTAGAACCAACTAAGTGTGGAAACCACTCGGCCATATGTCAGACCTCTGCTCTGGCCAAAAATTAAGCAAGCTCTCCCAGAGAATTAGCTGGTTCTCTTTAACCCAGTGCCTGGCTTCAGGGTCATGCTAGGTGGGAAGTAACGGATTTAACCTAAATGGCACATTCTCTCCCCTCAGGGAGTCCACGAGTCCAGCAGAGGTGTGCTGATGAAGATATGAACGCAATGAGCAGAAAGGGAATGGGCACTCTCGGGGAGGCACAAAAGTCACAGCCGGCCACTTGCTGGTCTCTGAAAACAATGTCCAGGACCTAGAGGGCTCTGGTCTTGGATTGAAAGAGGTAATATGAGGCCAGTTTGCACTCGTTCCCAGGGAGAAGTAAAGCTGCCTCTTAGAAAGTTAGCACTGAACATTCCCAGCGAATGTTTTTTCACTGCATTCAACGACTGGGCTCATTCAAGAGATTAGTGTCCAAGGAAAATAGACAAAAATTTGTCCACAGTTTAATCACACTTAAAATCTGTAGGAGGCAGGCTCTAAGATGGTCCCCAGACACTGGCATCGACTCCCAAGTGTAGTCCCCGCCCTTCCAGGGTGGTGCAGACATACAAATTTGTTTCTAATGAATACCATAGAGCAGAGGATGAGTTTCACTTCTTAAATTCAGTAAGAAAGAAAGAAGAAAGGAAGGAAGGAAGGGAGGGAGGGAGGGAGGGAGGGAGGGAGGAAGGAAGGAAGGAAGGAAGGAAGGAAGGAAGGAAGGAAGGAAGGAAGGACCCATGGCTTCTGTCTTGGGCATGCTCTCTCTTGCTTTGCTAACCCGTGGAAGCCAGCTGCTACCTCATGAGGAAGCTCTGTGGGAGGGGCCTAGGCCCGTCTGCAGCCACAGGAGTGAACGTGGAAGTCAGTATCCTCAGTCAACTCTGCTGATGAGAACACAGCCTCAGCCAACAGCTTCAGCGCAACCTCATGAGGATTAGTTGTCAGGTTTCTTTAATCTGTAGTAGTTCTTGCTTCTTTTTTTTTAAATTTTATGATATTGCCATTTTTGAAGGTTCCAAGCCAGTTATTTTGGAGAATATTCCCCAATTTGAATTCCTCCAATGTTCCTCCATAATTACATTCAGGCTAGGCCTTTGGGGCAGGAATAGTTCAAAAGTGATGGTGTTCTAGGTGTGCCAAGCCACCTGTCACATGCTTCTGATTATTGCTCTTTCTGGCAATGTTAACTGTGATCATTGGATAAGATGGCATGTGTCACATATATCCACTGTAATGTTCCTTTAACCTTTTGTAACAAAAAATAAAATAAAATAAAATAAAATAAAAGAAGTGGCTTTGGGAGATACGTTTGAGATCTTTCTAGTTCTCAAACTTTGACCGACTCTGCTAAAACTAGTCACTACTATGTTGATTGGCAAATGTTATTTTTCTAATTCCATCATTCATTCTACACTTAGCCATTTTTCTACTATAAGGAAGAGATTTTTCTTCTGTTTGTTCATTTACTTATATCAATGTAGACCCAGGGATTTTTATTTTGTTTGACAGGATATAATCTTTTACTATCCCTAAAAACAAATATAAGTCTCAATATCTGAGTCAAATAGATTTTTGACACATGACTGACTAAGAAAATATGTATTTATCTCTAAAAGGCATAGGTATATTTTCTTTATTAGAGCATAGATTTTACTAATGTTAAGGATTATTCTTTTTGTCTGTGCTCCAGTCAAGGTTAGTACCACTAAAGACTAAGAAACGGGGTTGGCATCAGTATTAATCATTCCTGCGAGCCATGACAGCAAGAAGCACTCAAGATAAATAATGAGCATCTCTTCTAAGAATTTTAAAGGACTAGCTTTCTCCCAATAGTTGGGCAAAGAATTTCAACATGACCATTTTTGTATATAGATTTCTGTGCAGATGCAATTAGTAGAAAAAATAGTTTGAATTCATTGGGTGCAAAATGGGAAATCAATTTTTCTTTTGGAGAACCACATTTTTAAAATTAATTCTGTCTAATCTCTTTTCTCCAGCCCTAGAATGATCCTATAGGTTTAAATTGCTTTCCCCAACTCAGGATAAGTATGTGAATTTCCAAGACCTACAATGGAACATGTAAAGGAGGGGAAAGGATGGATGACAGAGAATATGGTTTTTCAGTCTTCCACTTCTTGGTCTTTTCTCTACTCATTGTTTTCCCTTTGTATTCTTTAAGATCAGGGATGATATAGGATGCAGGATGGAAAAGCTGGATGAGACAGCAGGAATCTCACTTTGGTTTGTACGTCCTCTGTGGGGCAGTCACCTAAATTTGAACTCCTTCCCTTTCTCTCATGGGACTTTTTGTGGGCCCAGCAGAGCTACCCTCCTTTCAGATACCTCCAGCTTGCAGTTCCCTTCCCCAGGCCTTGTACCTTCTCGCTAATCTCTCATGACTCTCTTAACACTGGGTTTCTCTTTCAGCTTCTGTGATACTCACTGACTCAAGAGAAAGCACAATGTCTTTGCCCCTAAATTCTGGAAGTATGAGCTACCCCATTCACCACTGTCTTGACCAACATTATCACTTCTGTAATCC
Organism: Graphiurus murinus; assembly: GCA_004027655.1. Lineage (NCBI taxonomy): Eukaryota > Metazoa > Chordata > Mammalia > Rodentia > Gliridae > Graphiurus > Graphiurus murinus. The sequence goes on along the minus strand of PVLC010003532.1, from coordinate 65,023 downwards.
AATAAACCTTACCATATAACTTAGAGGAAGGAAGATTTATTTGATCACAGTTTTTGGAGATTTCAGAGTTTCAGTCTACATTAGGCCAGATCTGTGGAGCTCAGACATGGTGGTAGGTAGGAAAAAGAGAGAGAGAGGGAGGAAAGGAGAGAGAGAGGGAAGATTATAGTGACAGAAACTAGAACAGTGATTACTGGTGGTAGATAAGGGGGTATGAAGAGGAATTACAAAAGAGCAAGAGGAAATTTTTAGGAACAGTGGATGTATGTTTATTATTTTGATATAGTGATGGACTTAATGACTAAATGTCAAGCTTGTCAAAACCTATACACTTAAAATATGTTCAGTATTGTACATTAATTATACCTCACTAGACCTATAAAGAGAATAGAATCATAAGAAATAAAAGACAAACAATAAAGGGAAATATTTGCAATAACAATGACATATAAACAGCTAATGTGCCAAAAAGTACTCTAACAAATTAGTAAGAAAACAAACTTCAAAAAAGTCAAAAGTGTAAAAAAAAACTTCCCACAACTGAAAAACATTAAACTTTTTAATAATCATATTACTAAAAATTTAAAATAATGATTTTGCCTGTCAGTTCTCATTTATAAAAATGTATCTTTTTCCATTTTAATGGCTAGTGCTGGTATTGGAGCAGTGAGATTGGCATTATAATTGAAAGAACTTTTCAGAGAAGCCATTTGCAGATATCATTAACAGTTTTATATTTCTAGGCATTATCATCTGGAGTAGTTTTAATTTTCTCTATAATTCTTTCAATTGACATTTTTAACACCAGCCTCACATTTTATAAACAGAGAAAGTATTTTTAAAGAGGGAAATGTTTGGATGAGTTTCGTTTTGCAAATTGACAGTGTACAAAGAACAAGCTGCATCCTTCCTATATACTGCTGCTTTCCCACAGTGGGGGAGGGGAGCAGGGCTCATGATCATTGTGGGATCTCCTTCCACCTGGCTCGCAACTGACACCATTACCATCACGGTGGCCCATTAGCATCTCCCAGCCGCATGGCTCCAGCTTATTCTCACATGCATGCCTCTCCCTCTTCTAAATATGATTCAGACTACTGAAAAGGGTAGCAAGTCTTTGAGCAAAGTAGTAATTTCTTAAGAAAAAAGTCTCTAAGGATCTCTCAAAAGGTCCAGAGATGGGAGGAAATAATAAATAAAAATAAAAAGTGATCCTTCTTCTCTGTTGGCAGTTAACCTTTTCTTAGAGGGAAGGTTATCACAGGAGAATGAGGAGGAAATGATGCATAGTAGAGCCCTCAGCAGGTTGGGCATGGCCCCAGGCCCCAATACGCCCTGATCCAATGTCTACCCACTGCCCTCTCTCTCTTGTTTGTACCACATGGACTCTCATTTGCTTTCAGAGCAATCCAAGTTTGCACAGAGATCTCTTTATCCTTGAGTAGACTAATAAAGAAGTTTTTGTCTCCATAAGCAAATCATCTAGCAGAGGGGGACTAGCCAGTCTGCAAATATTGACACCAAATGGTGACTATGTCTGCAGGTCAAGTCATAGAACAGCTGTGATAACACAGAAGGCATGGGCTGTCCTCTTGGGCTCACAGTTCACATGCTGATCCAATCAGGGGATCAGCAGCTGTCCTAAACACACATTTAATCTCAAGTAATGAGTGTTTGCTTTCAAGGCTGGGCACCACAAGGGCAATGTGAGATCATCTCTAAGATTTCAAACTGAGGCTAGAATAGTCACTACTCAAGGCACATTTTTATTTATTTGTTTGTTTATTTATTTGTTTGTTTGTTTATTTATAGTAATGGGGATAGAACCCAGGGGCAGTCTACCTCTGAGCTACACCCTCAGCCCTACTAGGATGGCCTTGAGCCTGCCAACCTCCTGTCTCGGCCTCCCAAGTACTGGAATTACAGGCATGAGCCACCACATCCAGCACATTCTGATCTTAACCACTTCAAATTGGCCACTCCTGGCTACCTCCTGTCAAATGGCAGAATATGTGAAAGTATTCATAACCATGCTCAAGACCTTCACCTTCCTTCTTAAAAGAAACACCTAGCAATGATGAAACATGGATTTTGTCAAGCAAATTATTTCCTGCAAATCAAAATCACAATAATAGATCACCTCACTCTAGTCAGAACGGCTACTCTCAAAAAGACAAAAGATAACAAGTGCTGGCAAGAATGTAGAGAAAAAAAGGACACTTGCACACTCTTGGTGGGAATATAAATTGGTAGAGCCATTATGGAAAACAGTGTGCAGGTTCCTCAAAAAATTAAAAAATGGAATCACTATATGATCCAGCAATCTTATGCCTGAGTATATATCCAAAGGAAATGAAATCATGAAGAAATGATAAGGTATTTGAGGAGATAGATATATTTAGTCCAATTTAAATGTAAACACTAAATACCGCATGGTACTTCATTAATAGGTACCATATTGTTTTTATGTAACAAAGGTCCAGTGGTATGAAGTTCAGGACATTGGCCTCTGAGATGGGTTCTGGGATCAGGCTGACTTGGCACTAACTTCCTTGGGGGTGTCATTCACCTTTCTGGGTCTCGTTGTCTCACTGGTAAAATGAGGATGTGGAAGTCACCTCTAAAAGCTTTCTGCCTAGCCGTGTAGGGGGATTTGAACACAGAATGAGATCTAGTCAATGAACGCATGGTGCTAAAAGGTGGGAGCCTGGCTTTCAGCCACCAAGCAGCCCATGGCCTCTTTATTCCAAGCTGTGCCTGATCTTTCCTTCAGTAGCTCTCCTGACTCAGCCCTAGAAGTAGCGGCTGTACAGAATCACAATTTAAGGGGACATCAAATACTGGCTAAACATTTGCATAATTATAATTTCTTATATACTTAATATGGATTTCTTATACACAATATGTTAAATATATATTTGGCAGGTGAATGAATGAAGTGTGAAGAATTCCATGAGCCATATTTTAACATCGCTAACCTGATTGCTCTTGTCTATTTGAGAATCAGCACAAATCACCAACTGAAAGAATAAATATAAACAAGTGAAGAGGAGATCTTTAGTAAGCATTACTACTCTAATAGGTAGTAGAGTAATTACATAGGAAGAAACACCATTACTGAATGAGCACAGTAAAACATACAAGGCAATGGGAAGAAACTTCAAGTGTAACATAGAAGGGGTATCTACACCATTCTGGTTCCTGGGATTAAGACTGCTACCTGTGAGTTGGTGTTTCTTTCATGATACCAGCCCCTATGAGTGGAGTTTTGCTGGCTAGCTGGAAAGCCAACTTTCCACCCCAACTCATCCCAGTAAGTACTTACATCAGTTTGAGATATAGGGGAAGATTTATATTAGAGCAGAGGAGTGAAGGAGCTTTGGTACTATCAGACAAAGTAGGAAAGAAAAGCATGTATGGTATTTGTATAACTCATTCAGACCTTCAGAGAACTGAATTTACTTCCATTGTGTAGTATGTGCCAAGGCATGGGCCCCATTCAATTTCTCTACGAGAACCTAGGACCATGTCATAACTGCAAAGACTTTTCACCCACATTTGATTCCTAGTATCACTTCTCTATTTCTTATTGGTTTGTGATTCTTATTTATTTTTTATATTTATTTTGTGGTACTGGAGGTGGAACCCAGGGATCTGAAGTATACTCCTATCCCTATTTTATTTGTTTTGAAAAATGGTCTCACTAAGCTATCAATAATTTAGTGCTGGCCTCCAACCTGTGATGCTCCTGCCTCAGCCTCCTAAGTACTGGGATTACAAGTGTACACCATCATGCTTAGCCTTATTTATGTTTAATATTTTTGCAGTGCTAGGCATTAAACTTAGAACATTATGCAATTACAGGCAGAGTACTCTATCACTGAGCTACCTCCAGCCTTAGTTCTTAAGTGTGTGTGTGTGTGTGTGTGTGTGTGTGTGCGTGCGTGCGTGTGTGTGTGTGTGTGTGTGTGCAGTGCACATGCGTTTGGCACAGGGGATTGAACCCAGAGGCATCTTACCTCTGGGCTACACCCCCAGCCTTTTTAAATCTTTAAATAGGGTCTTGCAAGTTGCTAAGGCTGGTCTTGAACCTGCAATCCTCCTGTCCCACCACACCCAACTAGTTCTTATTTTTTTTTACTTAAAAATACTACATATACAACTCTATTGCTGACTATGGGCCAGGCAGTATTTTAAATGTTTTATAAATGTTAATTTATGTAATATTTACTTGCAATCATCTGAGGTAGGTCTTATTATAATTCTCATTTTACAGGTGAGGAAAGAGACGTTAAATCAGTCTAGGTTAAATTTATGATACACATAGAGTAAGAGCAGGAATTCAAACCAGGCTCTACAGCTTAGACTCCTACATCCTGGGGTGAAGGATATTTATTTCAATGTATTTCTCTCCATCCAGTATACCTCCTCTTAGAAAAAGGAAAATTAAAAGAAACAGAAAGAACTAGAAGCTCAAAGGTAACAGATGCCCCAGGGCACTGTGAAGTACATGCCTGGCGTTTGGAATTTCTACAGTCATGATAGCAAATCCTTTTTTTAGCGATTATGTTTTCCTATCACTTGTCTGGAAAACAATTAGATACTGCTAAGGTGTGTGCTCGGTGGGGATCATACTGTAAAACGGATCGTCAGGCTGTGCCCCTCTAATCTCCCAGTCCAGGTGGTCCTGAACTGAAAATTGACCTACGTACCAATGCCCCAATGCCTGCCTCTGTCTTCCCTTCCAAGGACTCAAAGCTGCTACTTTCATCACTGAGACAGCTGTTGGAGAAGCAGTGTTCTCTGCCAGCTACCATTCCCAAATAGACGGCCTTGCAAGGAGCAGGCCCTTGGAGAGCTGTGTGTCCCTTTCAGTCCCCAGTGAGGTGGCAACGGGAACCATGCAAAAAGCATGGCCCATGGAGGAGACCGAGGCGCTCAGTGGTTTAGCTGTGTGGCTTTGAGTAAGTTGCCTAATTTCTCTGGACTCCAGTGTCTTCATCTATAACCTGAGGGGCAGATCCAGGAAGGATTTTCTTTTTTTTTCAACACTTATATGGAATCTATAAAGGTCTTTTAATATTTACTCTAGATTTTTTGGTGCTTATTTGTGTCCAGCCCAGAGTAACTGAGAGGTGCCGACCTAGCCACTGGTCTCTAGGTGGATGGTTAACGAACCAGAGGCTGCTAGGAGGTAGATAGTCATATTCTTCTTTTCTTAAAATTTAAAAATTTTTCATTTTGGGGGAACATTGGGGATTAAGCCTAGGAGCGTTCTATCTCCAGGCTACACCACCAGCCATTTTTAAAATGTTTCATTTTGAAACGGGATCTTGCTAAGTTGCTGAGGGGCTCACTAAATTGCTAAGGCTAGCCTTGAACTTGCAATCCTCCTGTCTCAGTCTTACAAGTACTGGGATTACAGGCATGCACCCCGCACTGGCTCCCATGCTTCACCCTCCCTTACACCCCCAACCCCCTCCTCTAACGAACCTCATTTTCCCCAGCTGCCCACTCTGCTTTTCTCCTTCTTCATCTCTTTTTGTCTTCCCTCCACATATTTCCTCTCCCTCTAACCAATTCCAGAATTTAAAGAGTAATCTTTGTGTGTGTGTGTGTGTGTGTGTGTGTGTGTGTGTGTGTGTGTGTTACTAGGAATTGAACCCAAAGGCATTCTACCTCTGAGCTATACCCCCAGACCAATTTTATTTCTTATTTGGAAACAGGGTCTCACTAGGTTGCTGAGAGTCTCACTAAATTGCTGTCTCAGCCTCCCATGTACTAGGATTAGAAGAATGTGCTACCACACCCGGCACTGAAGAGTAATCTTTGCTTCATAAATATGATGAATTTTGGGGGAAACCCATCTTTACTTGACAAAAGCATAAAATGTAAACAGATGTTATATTTCAGTCTATGGTTATCTACAAATTTCTATGTGAAAAATGGGCTGAGAAATGCCTTCCATTACATCCTAGCCTGATTATCTCTTCTCATGGCTCATAACACTAACTAGGTAACTCTGGGCAAGTTACCCACACTCTCTGAATCCTGGTTGTGAAAAATGGGCCTCAAACACCTACTTCATGAGCTTTATGAGGTGGTTGTGTTAAAATTTCAGAACTTGGCATAGTGTACATTCTTGGTATTTATTATATATGAATATCAGTAATGACTTTTTTTTTTTGGTACTGGGGATTGAACCCATGCCTCAGAGGTGCATTCTACCTCTGAGATATACCCTAACCCCTTTTAGTTTTGGTTTCATTTTTCATTTTGAAAAAAGACGTCTCTAAGTTGTTAAGGCTGGCCGCAAATTTGCAATCTTCTGTCTGTCTCCCAAGTACCCGGATTACAGGCATGGACCACCATGCCTAGCTTAGTAATGATATTAATGACCTCTTTTGTGTAACAAGGCTTGTCTAGAAGGTTCTGGAATGTGGGTTCAGGAGGCCCTGTTGACGGAGGCTGAGTCTTCTCCGTCATGGGTCTACATGGCCCCTGTCTCACTCTCCGGCTCTGATCCTGGCCAGAGCTCATGATTTAAAGATGTACAAAAGGCTCCTGGGTGGTAAGGAGCAGAAGGAATTGGAAATGAGCCTCTTCCCTTTCTTGGAGAGTTTGAGAGACAAGTGGTAATGCTCCAGCAATGGGGAAAAAGAGAAAAAACATGTCAGACTTGAGGGTGTCTGTAGGGGGCTTCAGACCACTGTGCTGCTTAAGAAAGACCTCAGGTGCACCTTGCTTTGGGGTGGGAAGCACGTACGTCCTAAAGAACATTTTCTTTTACAAGTCAACTAAACAAGTCCACTGAACAGCTCTCCAATTCCTAAGGAAAATGGAAAGGCAAGCCAGCAAAGAAGCAAAGAGCAAATCCAGTCCCCGCTGTTCCCATTCTGTCCATCAGAGCCGGCAAGGGAGGGAAATAAACCAGCCCAGTGTTCTCCTGGCTTGCAGCCGCTGCCATCCTTGCTAATAATGTTCTTTCAGGATATGCGCCTGTGCTTTTTTTCTGAAGGTAGCATTTGTAATTATAGCACTTGGGAGGATGAGACAGGAGGATCACTGGTTTAAGAACAGCCTCAGCCACTTAGAGAGACCCTCAACAACTTAGCAAGTCTCTGTTTCAAAATAAAAAGGGCTGGATGTGTAGCTCAGAGGTAGAATGTCCCTGAGTTCAATTTCCAGCACCAAAAACAAACAAACAAAAAACCCAAACACAAACAACAACAACAAAACCAGAAACAGAGCCCTAAGATATGGTCTGACTTGGTTCTAGAAAGCAGAAAACTAATGTCCACTTATATGAACTGGCATGCCAGCCTGGTGGCCCAGCTTGGTTCCCTCCCAGCCAGCCCAGTCTAAGAAAAGCTCCTGCTTGGCAGATCTGAAGTCCCTGTTCAGGAGCAGGACCTATGGCCTTGACTCTAGCCAGTGTGGGCAGGGGGAGGGAGAGGCCGCATAAATCCCTTGCAAGGCTGCTGGTCAGGCTCGCCATTAAGAATCGCCCCCAACTACCCCCATCTTCCCTTGATGCATAAACTTTTTATTTCCAACTTTAGTACATGTATTCTAGGTGCTTTAAGCTTTTTTTTTTTTTTAATTTTAATAAGTGCATCTATTCCCTGTGCTTTCAAGACTCCACATATCAATTATTCACTGTAAATCACCTCCATCCATCACCAAGAAGTTGTCCTTGCTCACTGTCTTGCCTCTGGGTTTCCTGAATCTGATCTCTGCTGTCCCAGGAAGCTGCTGCTGGGACTAAGAGAGGTGTCATCACGAGGGGATCTTAGGATCCCAGGGCTGGGTGCTGTGGAGTTAGGGCATTGTCAGAGAGTGAACAATATTCAAGGAGGCGCTCAGAAGAGCTCTCAGGGCTTAATTTTCAATGTGACCCACATACACCTTTGATAAGCCAATGGCAACCTAATTAAGACATTCCAGCAGCCAGACCCGCTGTCAGTAAAGGCAACTCAGAGGGGAGCACAGGGGTAAGCTGGAGCTGGAGAACCCACAACCCATGGTTATCAAAGGGAAGCAACTGGCCAAAACAGCACCAGGCTCTTCTCCCGTGAGCCAGCGTCAGGCTAACCACAAAGAGCTGCTGCATTAATTACATGTCTCCTTGCTAAGATTTGCTCCCAGAGTGCCAGCGAAAACTAATGAGCACAATCATAGCACCTCTCAAGAACTTTCACCTGCCAAGCACTGCACAAGGTTAGCTCATTAGTCTGCTCTGCTCTCCTGCGAAGCTGGTAATTATTGTTATGCCCAGTTCAGAGATGGAGCGACTCAGCAGAAAGGAAGTAACCAGGAGTTGGACGTGGCGGCGCATGCTTGTAATCCCAGCATTTGGGAGGCTGAGACCGGAGGGTCTGGTTTACGGCCAGCCTCAGCTACCTAGTGAGGCATTCCGCAACTTAGTGAGACCCTGTTTCAAAATAAAGAATAAAAAATAGGGCTGGGGGTATAGCTCGGAGGTAGAATGCCTCCGAGTTCAATCCCCAGTACCGCAAAAAGAAAGAAAGAAAGCAACTATCTAGAGACCCCGGGCACATTGCAGCCCTGCTCATTCCACAAAGCAGAGCACACGCACATCTCTGAGCTGTATTGTTTCTGTGTTTTCTCTTACTCCAGCTTTCCCACTGATACTAGCAACCCCAAAGAGGGGAGAAAATAGATGGGATGAATCTTCATTCCATGTAATTACTGATTAATTTCTCTTTGAAGCAATCATTACTTAAAAAGAATGTGTTATAAATTAGGTATTAGTAGACTCTAGCTGATGATGCATTTATATCCAAAACAATGAATTTAGTTTACAAATTTTACCAAGTACCTTCTATATTTCAAATACCATACCATGTACTACTGCTAGCTTACTGTGAAAAATAACATGGAAACCCTATCCTCTTTGTTGTAATGTTACTTAAGCTAGATATAAGAAGTTCCTAGACTATTTAATTAAAATGCCTATTGCCCTATATTCCTTCTTACCCCAACTTTTGCTTCCCCTAGATTCCATTGATATAAGAAAGAACTAATTATTTAACCCTGTAATCCAACATTATCCCAAGTCTTGGAAGATAAAGGAGTCTTTTGCCCATCAATGGCTCTGAACTTTTTCTGTAGCTGCCTGTGACTGTTCAAATGAGATGCTGTTTCCCTCTCTGGTAGCCAAAGTCAAGCAGGCATCCCTTCCTGGAGCATGATTCCTTGTGCCAGGGTGGCAGGAGAAATAAACAAAGATGCAATTTCCTAGGACATCTGCTCTTGTCACACTTGGGAGGTAGAAGTAAGTTACTTGGTAAGTTAAAATATTAGTTTTCTAATAAAATGAGCAAGATCATAGTAAGGCTTTACTCCTGGCTTTCCTTCAACTGACTCACTACCATGAGGAGCTTAGGGGACTGAGGAGTGCTGTGGGTCTAAGCTATCAAATCATGTCTCTGATTTGGGGTGATCTGAGCTAGCACTAGAAGGCATCTCTGAGAGACTCAGGGTTAGATGTAGGGACTTCTAGACCAATGGTGCTGACTAGCATAGAGATCTCTGCCCGTGGTGACATGCATGCATGTCAAGTCCATGGGGAGCAAAGGTTGGACACATGCTTTCCAGGAAGAAATTAGAGAGACCCAGGGAAGGAAGTCAACCTACATGTGTTTTGTGGAATAGAGTGGCTAGTCCTGATATCACACCCTTCCTAATCCAGTGTGATGTGCAGCCCAGGGCTAAGAATCCAGAATTGGATGCACTGTGTCTTGTTCTGTCTCAGTTAACATTATCACTGCTATAACCCCAAATGACTAACCACACAACTTAGGAAGGAAGATTTATTTTGCTCACATATTTTTGGAGATTCTAGGTTTAGTGCATTTGTTCAGTTTCTTGGAGATTGAGGTCAGGGTCCGGAGTGTAGGACCTGGTGGTGGGAAGCAGAGAGAGGGAGAGAGCAGGACTCTGCTCTCAAGCCATGGAGGCCGGAAGCAAGAGAGTGAGAGAGGAAGCAAGGGGATTCAAATCCACAAGCACAGTCCCTGAGGCCACTCCCTGCTGGCCTAGGTTTCCATTGCAATGGATTAATCTACTGATGAGACTACAGCTCTCATGACTGAACCCTGCGCTCCTCAGGGGACGCTCTCTACCTGACCATAACAAGTTTCAATCCTGGCTCTACCATGTATTTCTTGGATGAGACACTTAACATTCCCAGGCCCTCATTTTCTTCTTCTCTAAAAGAGCCAAGTGTCAGTAGTATTTCATGGGACGGTGGTGAGGATTAAATGAAATAATCCACATAAAATGCTTTGTATGCCTGGTCCATAATATTCACATAATCACCAATGTAAAAAGAACTCTGCTTTTTAAATTTCAAAGTGCTACATAATTATAACAAAATATGTTGATTTTTATTATTATCATGATCCTTTTTAAAAACTCTCTCACTTGAGGATCCTAGTTTAAAATTATATCTGATTAAATGAGTAATGTTTTATCCTATACCTGTAGAGTCATAGTAGTAAGATATTTGCTTTAATTTTTTTTAATCTTAAGGTTTTCATAGAAATTTGTTGGAACCCTTTGGATTTATGTTATATTTTTAAAACATGATTTTTTAGAATAAAAATTTAAAAAGAAAATCTTATAAATTTTGGAATATGGACCCATGTACACAAGTCTGTAGAAGCTAACAACAAGTATATAATTTTTGAAAAATTCAATGCATTCATTCCAAAGACAGAAAAGCACAACTGTTTCTCTAGTGATTTTCTGATAATACCACTGAAATTAAGATGAAATGACTGAGTTATTAACATGAGAAGGACAGAGGAATGGTCCTAAGCAATTGGATGTAGCAATAATTCAGATATGCGTATTAAAATCCCAAGTCAGTTTCCTCTGGACCTGTCAGGAACATGACTTCACACAGTGTGGGATAGTTTTCTGCCAGGAAAACAGAAGGACCTGTTCATCATAAATCCCTCCTGATCTGCTCATCTCTTTCTTCTCATATTGGGCCAAACACCTCATCTCTACCTGCCCCAAAGCCATGACAATGATGGCTTGTTAGTGCACCGTGTCTCCGGTATTTCACCAGGTGCATTTACTCAGCCTTATGATGAATAATGGATCTTATATAGTCATTGAGAATGAATGATCAAGGTGTCAACAAGGACAGCAGCATGGGGAAGGGAGACATGGAGAGGAGGTCTCAATTTCCTTTGAAAATACAGAACTTCATAGACTAAACGCAACATCCCACCCTCTGGCCCCCACCTCAGCATAGGTCTCAAGACTTGGAAGCAAAGAAAATAAATTTAAAGACATCCAGTATAAAACTATGCTGTCACTGGGGTGTGGAGCAGATGTGCCCATCTTGGCACTCTGGAGAGGCAGGCGGGGACTGGGGGGGGGCTATTCTGTGCGTTGTAGAAGGTTTAGCAGTAGCCTGGTGTCTGTGACCAGATGCCACCAGCACACCACCCACTGAATTGTGACAAACACAAATCTCTCCAGACATTAGCAAATATCCTGGGTGGTGGAGGAGGGAGTAGCTCCCAATTGAGAACCAATGCTTATCCCTCAATTACTTTTTGTCAAAATCAGAATAAGTTAGATAAGCCGGGTGTGGTGGCGCACGCTTGTGATCCTAGCATTTGGGAGGCTGAGACCGGAGAATCCGGGTTTGCGGCCAGCCTCAGCTACCTAGTGAGGCACTCTGCAACTTAGTGAGACCCTGTTTCAAAATAAATACTAAAAAAATAGGGCTGGGGGTATAGCTTGGAGGTAGAATGCCCCTGAGTTCAATCCCCAGTACCACACACAAAAAAAGAATAAGTTAGGTAAGTGCCTTAAGATTATTGTCAGGTGCAGTGGCACACATCTGTAATCTCAGGAACCAGGGAGGCTGAGGCAGCCTGGAGAACTCAGTAAGACCCTGTCACAAAAGAAAAAATAAAAAGGGTTGGGGGTGGAGCTCAGTGGTAGTACTACAAATAATAATACAAAAAGATTATTAATATTTTCAGATAACATGTGATTAAATTATTGAATTAAAGGATCTAATTTCTGCTTTAATTGATGCTCAGAACTCCTGCTCCATGTGTTGCTGGTGTGTGTGTGTGTGTGTGTGTGTGTGTGCACGTGTGTGTGTATGAGCCTGCATGTGCATGGCTCTTTAAGGGCTGTTTCACACTAACATTCCAAGAAGCATAAAGCATAAAAATCTTTTTGAAAAATGTTCCTCCAAAGATTAATGTTATAAATAGAATACATTCATAAAAGAGAAAAAATGAAGGAAGAAAAATCATATTTTCATACTTCAGAGTACACATTCATTTAACTGCCTTTAGTTTTTTTTCTTATCACGTAGACTCCAAGAAATATAATTGCAAATATAGTCAAAAGTTAATTATGCTATTATCAACCATATCCTTTTACTACTCTCCCGGGAACAATGTGAATTTTAGGGTGAATAGATGTATATAAAAATACATTTTGCAGTTAATATGCGATTTATATCATCAAGCTAGCATAAATATAACAAATTCCCACACTTCTGTCATGGAAATAATCCAGAACAGGACTATTTCTTCTTTAAAATTCCTAAGAAGCATGTAGGTTTTAGTGTTGTTAGTGCTGTGTATTGACAAAACACATTTTCCTTGAGACTCGATGCCTGGAGCAGGCAGACAGATGCTGTTTATCGAGTCAGAACAAAGAAACTCTACTGAGGAGAGAAATGGAAGGTTTAAAAAAAGGCAAAAGGTCAAGACCTTGGAGTTTAAAAAATTATAAGTTATGATTTTGCTTTAATTCATACATATTTGTCTATATTTATAGGGTATAGTATAATATAATAATTATGATAATATAATCTACTGAAGAGAGAAATAGGAGGTTTAAAAAAAGGTGCAAGGTCAAGAGCTTGGGGTTTAAAAAATTGTAAGTTATGATTTTGTTTTGACAAGTATTTGTCTATATTTATGGAGTGTAGTATAATATAATAATTATAACAATATAATCTACTGAAGAAAGAAATAGGAGGTTTAAAAAAGGTGCAAGCTCAGGACCTTGGGATTTAAGAAAACTGTAAGTTATGATTTTTTTAATTGACACGTATTTGTCTATAGGGTAACGTATAATAATCTAATACAGGTATAAATGTGTAATGATTAATTCAGGTAACTAGTGTTTTCATCTCCTCAAACATTTATCATTTCTGTGTACTTACTGGGAGCCTTTGACTCTTCTCATCAGATACTTTTGAAATATATAATAAATTATTGTAAACTACAGCCACCTTAACGTACTGTAGAACACTAGTGCTTATTCCTCCTGTCTATATTTTGTTTCCCGTTATCTAACATCTCTCTATCTCCTCCACCTTTCTCTTTTTAACTTCTAGTGACCACTCTTCTACTCTCTACTTCTAGGTCAGCTTTTTTTGCTTCTACATATGAGTGAGAATGTACAGGATTTGTCTTTCTATGCCTTATTTTATTTTCAGACAAATGAGGCCATGTGTGTGCTGCAGTTCTCATGAGTTCATAAACTGGAAGTTTCATAGAAGGAAAAACAAATGCAGTTTAATGATACGTCCTTGTTCATTTAATTCCTATAATATCCCTGGGAAGCAGGTGTTGTCACCCCACTTTAAAGACCAGGAAACTAGAGGCCCAGTGATTAACATTTTTAACTTCAAGTTGGAAAGTTAAGATACCACAGCTCAAGTTCAGATATGTCAAATTTAAAGGCCCTCCACTTATTAATAAACCACTTGGTAGTAGTCTCTCTGGAAAGATTATCTATTTTTTTATAGTCAGACTGGACTACACTCTTCATTTTCTTTCAATATCTGCAAATCAGACAATTAGGAATTCATTTAGATTAACATCCTCGTAAAATTACAACTTACTCTTGGTTCAATGTTTATAAATTATATGTGCATTAGCATAAATAAATAGAAGTAGATGAGCAGGTTTTCTGATTTTTAGATTTGAATATTGGCTTCTTCGTTTAGTAGCTATGTGTCCTAGAGAATGCCACTTAGCTTGGAGGAGACGCAAATGCCATATTACGGCATAAACAAACTTTTGTGTCCTACTCTAGATAACTAGTTATTATGTAGGACTATTTATAGGAAATGTAATGCACTTTGGAGTCTAAATAACTGATTTACAAAATAATAGAATTTAACATTAAATAGAGGAAACCCATAACTTAAATTTAGCTTTGGTGAGCCATTTTCTAGTGGATAACCAATCTGGGTTTTATAATTTGTAAAATAGTACTTTTTCCACTTTTGTCATAATTCTGTTGTGTCAAATGGGATAGATCAGGACTCTTTGGGAAATGATCAGAAGGATATTACTGTTATTAGTATTTAAAGGTGTATCCGTGTATTATTCAGCTTTTTGTTGTTATGACCACAATACCTGCCAAGAACAACTTGGAGGAAGAAAGACTTATTTTGGCTCACAGTTTCAGAGATTTGGTCAATGGCCAGCTGGCTCCGAGGTAGAAACATGGCAGCAGGGCATGGCGGAGGAAAGCTAGTCAGGGCAGCCACGAACAGAGAGACGGGAAGTGGCCAGGCACAGATACAATACTCGAGGCCATGACCTCAACTGCCAACTTCCTCTGGCCATGCTGTACCTGCCTACGGTTACCACACAGTAAGTCCTTCCAAATTATGAATGGTGGCTGCTCCTGATCAATTCAAATTATGTTAGAGTCCTGATTCAGTTATTTCACCTCTGAACACTTCTGCATTATCAAACACAAGCTTTCATGGGGGGCAATCCCAAATCTAAACCGTAACAGTCTACTTTTCAGGTAACAGTAAAAATCAATTACTGTGTTCATTATGTGTTTATGTATGTCTATCATTTGTTTACCTACCTTTTATTTATCGAACCATCTATTTGTTTTTTGGGGGGGTTTTTTGTTTGTTTGTTTCAAGTCCAAAATAAAGCTCTCAACTCATGACACAGCCCTACTCTAAGAAGCTATGTAACAAAAATGCCATGTGGTAAGTGTGGTGGTACATGCAAGCCAGCCTCAGCAACTTGGCAAGACTCTCAGCAACTTAATGCAACCCTGTTTCAAACTAAAAAATAAAAAAGGGTAGGAGTGTAGTGCAGGGGTAAAATGGTAAAATGCCCCTGGGTTTGATCCACAGTAACACACACACAATGTCATGTACCAAAGGACAATTTCTTCTGATATTATAGGCTACTTTTGCAGCCCATGATACCCATGACAGATCATTGAATATGAATTCTTTTTTTAAATGTCTTTTTTAAATGATCAATGACTCGGACTTCCTTCGTCCATACTGTTCAGCTCCAGATCTACTATTGGCTTTCTGCAAAGAGGCCTAAACACTGTAAGTGTAATATATTGTAAGACTCCCTCAATTCATTTATTTTTTCATTCATCTTCATAAAAAATATGGCAATGAAATAGCTATAGTTCCTCATGTGCTACCTACCTGTCAAGGGCTCTAACAAACTAGTGAAGATTAACTAATATTTGGAGAAAAAAAGCACTTTAAGTGAACTATCTGATGCATTATGAAGTCCCCAAGGAAATGCAAAACTTGATGACTCTTCATTTGCAATTCAAGTGCACGCATGAGATGGTCAGAGGTCATGTTCTGCCCAAACTAAGCCAATAGCTGAGGGTTCAAGTCAGCCTCTCCTGTGAGGTCAAGTCAGCCGGGGTGCTGAGGCTGACTTTTCAGAGTTTCTACATATCTTCTATTAGCCTCAGTTTATAAATGTTCTAAGTCAAATGGGAATTATATTTTTAAATATCACCATATTTGAGTCAACTATTGCATTAAACATATCCCTTCAAGATAAATGCCAACAACAAGTTACCAATGACAAAACTTTCTGAGGTTTGGGTAAAACAATTAAGGAGCAGGAGTGGGGAGACACATACATTTCCAGTTCTCTTTGTGTTGAGATGCCTGTGCAGAACTATGAAGTCTTACTATAATAGCTCTGGGATACCATTGGTCAAGTAAGACCATGGGATGGAGATGGGGTGGCAGCCCTTCCTCACAGGGTTAGGGTAAAGGTACAAGCAGTGTCACTAATGCCACTCTATTCACGGGCTCAGCAAATAATATCCTTGAAATGGTAACCACATCACAGGTGAGCTGCACTTAGAACTGGTTGCTTTACGGGCAACCTTAAAGCCTTCCATGATTATATTCATTTCCTATTGATGCTGGGACAAATGACCACAGACTTACAGCCTAAACAACCCAAGTTTATAATCTTAGAGTTCTGTAGGTCAGAAGTCCAACATGGGTCTCACGGAACTAAAATCACGGTGCCAGCAGGGCTGTGTTCCTCCCTGTGACTCAAGCAGAGAATCTGCTTCCTTACCTTTCCCAGCTTTGAGGGCTGCCCTGATGGCCTGGCTTGAGGTCCCTTTTTCCATCTTTAAAGCTAGCACAATTATATCAAGGTCATTCACTAAACTGAACTTGAGAGGGAGGAAGGGCGAGGGAGCGGGGTGGGAATTTGGGGAAGGGGTCAAATGAGAAATGTGTGCACATTTGTTGTTATCAATTTGTACCTACCAAAGATGTATGCTTACAATGCACGAATTATTACAATAAAAAAATGATTATGTAGGGAATGATTTTCATAAGAAAATCCCAAAGACTTAGTTAAAAGAGGAAATAATTTTAAATGGATGTATCTTGAATCAAAAAAAAAAAGCAAGCAATGTCCATCTCTCTGACTCTACTTCCATTGTCATATTTGTTTCTCTGATCCCAACTGGGAAATGTTCTCTGTTCTTAAGGATTCATGTGATTGGACAGGATTCACCTGCACAATCCAGAATATTCTGCCATCTCTGGTCCTTAACCATAATCACCTGTGCAAAGGTGATGGCTGGTTTGGGATGTCAACTCGATAAAATTAACAGATAACAATTAAGGATTAATAATAATTAAGAAGACTCATTATGCATTCCTAACCATTGCACTCATTCATTTCAGTGTTTCGGTAGACACTCTGGTCTCTCTTCTGCTGAAAGGGTAGCCAGGTGGTTTGGTATTTGAGCAGAATGGCGGGGCTGCCCCGGGCGTGTCTGTAAGAGTGTTTTCAGAAGATGGTGGCCCTTGAGTCTGGACTGACTAGGGAAGGTCCACCTTCCGAGTGGGTGGACACCGTGCAGTCAGCTGGATGGAAAAAAAGAGACGGAGCAAGGGTGAGAATTGCTCTCTTCTGGAGCCAGGCCTTTTGTTCCTCTGGCCTTTAGATGTCAGAATTCTAGGTTCTCCTGCTTTTGGACTCTGGAACTCACACGAGCCCCCTTCCCCTTTCTGGCCCCGCACCTGCAGCCTCAGCTGAGAGCTGCACCATTAGCTTGGCTGGTTCCAAGACCTTCAGGCTTGGACTGAGACTCAGCACTGGCTTTGTTGGGTCTCCAGCTTGCAGATGGACTGGATGGCCTGGCCCGGGACTCCTCAGCCCCTATAATCGTGTGCGCTGCTTCCTCTCTTGGTCTCTTCTCATGTCGCTCTATCCTATTGTTCTGTCTCTTTGGAGAACCCTGACAAAACAGTCCCTTTTGCTATGTAAGATGACATAGTCACAGATTCTGGGATTAAGACAAAGACATTTGGGGGAAGCCATTATCCTGTCTACCACAATGTTCTGTGATCTCAAGAGTCCCAAATTTTACTCATCCACCCACTTACATGGGGAAATTCCTCCCACCCACCATAGTAAGCCATCTGGAGATACTTAGCTCATAACTACAACAGCAATTTTGCCTGCTGTGTATTAACTCTGAGAACTCATTACTATTTATAATGATTTATGTAGCAAACTCTCAAAAGTTCTGACAGATGCCACTATGACAACTGGTAAAGTACATAGCTATGTTCTCTGACTAGCTTCCTCTTCATTTTCAAGAACAACATCTTCTTGAGCCGGGCGTGGTGGCGCACGCTTGTAATCCCAGCATTCGGGAGGCTGAGACCGGAGGATCCGGGTTCGTGGCCAACCTCAGCTACCTAGTGAGGCACTCCGCAACTTAGTGAGACTCGGTTTCAAAATAAAGAATAAAAAAATAGGGCTGGGGGTGTAGCTCGGAGGTAGAATGCCCCTGAGTTCAATCCCCAGTACCGCAAAAAAAAAAAAAAAAAAAAAAAAAGAACAACATCTTCTTACGGTACTGGGTTTGGAATACCATTGCATTAAATAATTCCTTATTTAATGAACAACATCTATAAAAATTTAAATACAACCAGGAAAGCAATTAAGCACTTTCTGTGTTCTGTGGTATAATCTGCATTTTTTAAAGTATACTATGTTGACATGCTCCAAGCTTGCACTTCACAAGACGGCTCAAATACTTTCTCAGATATGTTTGAAGTCAATGTGTGAATCAATTTAATAGAAAAATATTTTATTCAAATAGATAGCTTGGTATTTGAAACACCTTTCTGTTGCTTTTCAAAAACAACAGAAAGGGGCCAGTGAAATAACCAATTGTACCACCTTTTAAAGAGATATGACAGTTCTGGAGATCTCATTTGCCTTGGGCCTCTGTATCCTCTGGGTGGGGAGGGGGACTTTGGTCCTTTAATAAAACGGATCAGTATCAAGATTCAGACTGACTCCCAGAGAAGTTATGATTTATTTGGTCATTCAATATAAACACTTTTAAGCAGTTACCAGTGTCAGATATTGTGCTGGGACCTGTTATTCGACAATAAACAAGAAGGATGCCATCTTTTTCCTTTGCAGAATAGAGTCTGGTGAGAAAGATGATGCTAAGGGAGAGGGCATGGGGGGGTGAAATCTCTAATAAAATTACTATGAAAAATGCTGAATGTCGTTACAAGTAAGTGGGTGCTAACCCACAGAATACCAAAGGGAGGTGCTTGTGTGTGCACAGGTGCACCGCCTGACAAACAACATGCACAAAAGGCTCTAAACACGGCCAGGGAGCTGCAGGCCAGGCTCCGCATTACAGGAGAGGAGCAAGCCGTCGGCTCAGGCCTGGGTAGCCACACATGTGAGCAGTTCCTATAGGGGATGGCAGACCACGAGGACCACCCTTCAGCTGGTAGTTTTGCAAACTAAGATAGTTGCCAACATTTCTTGAGGACTAACTCTCACTCTAAGCACTTTATGTGCCTGAATCCATTTTATAGACAAGAAAACTGAGTCACAGAGAGATGGAATCCCTCGCCTTGGGTCACAGTATGGTCGGTCTGGGCCGGGCTCCTTTTCACACCCAGAGTTTCTGACTCCATTCCGCAGGCTGACTCTGCTGTTTCACCTTCAGAGAGATATGGGTCACTCTGAAGAGAGGAGAGGATTGTGGGATAAAAAAATCTCTCTGAATGTAGGCAAAATGCTCAGCTGTTTCCGTCGGGACTCCACTTTCGATCTTTGGAGATGCAAAATGGCAGGGTGCATGAGGAGCCCTCGCTCGGGTCTTGGCCCTGCCATGCCTGACATTGGCCAAGTCACACAACCTCTGGGGGATTTTTTTCTCACTAAGCAGTAGTCTTGTTTCAATTGTACCGGTGCAGTGTAATTATACATCACAGTGAGGCTCAGATGGAAGACACACACCCAGCACGTGCTGGGGTTCCCCCTGGATCTCACCCTCGTCACCCCTCCTTCCCATACACAATATTAACACTGATATCGATAACTTCGTATATGAGCACAGGATTATTTGAACTATTTCCATCATCAAATCTCCCATTTCCCCTCCTATCTCCTTCCCCTCTACTACTAGCATCTCCTCGTATTTATCTGAGGTACTCTTTGTTCCCCAGCTTCTCTCTAGCTTCCACATAAGAGAGAAAAGAAATGATCCTTTACCTCCCATACCAGGCAAGGCTAATCTCAGCATAATATTCTCCAGTTCCATCCATTTTCCTGCAAATGACATAATTTTGTTCTTCTTTATGGCTGAGTAAAATTCTATCGTATGTATATCCCATAATTTTATAATCCATTCATCTGTTGATGGACACCTAGGCTGGGTCCATAGCTTGGTTACTGTGAATTGTGCTGCTATAAACACGGATATGCATGTATCTGACTTCAATTCCTTTGGGAAGATCTTCAAGAGTGGTATTTTATATCAGTTAACCTGCAAGAACTCTTTCAGCTCTACAATTCCTGCTGAAGTTCATGACCCAGTGTCACGACTACCCATGTTAGCACATTGGCCCTCCCAGGGCACCGGGAGCTGGAGGGAGCTACAAAATAACCGAGAAGCCACTAAATGTGACCGGACTGACAATCAGGTCCAGTTTTGACTCAACGTGGAGACTTCCTCTGAGGAGCCTCCCCAAGCCCAACACAAAAGCCTCTTGGCGCAAACCCCACCACACATCTTGTGCTTTCCTCTGGCATCTTGGGAACCCTCGGGGGAGGGAGGGATCCCTGGGGAATCTCTTAATGAGAAGGACTCAGTCATGCGGCCTTTCGGCTCAGGAACTCTGTGTCCCCGTTCCAGAGTGTTGGCCCTCTGCCTCTGGCTTTCGTTGCGTGAGAAAAGCTGGCCCTGGAGGCAGCCCCTGCGGGCAGGAGGGAAGGAGGACCAAGTCCTCACATCTGCGGAGCCAACTTAGCTTTCTGCTCGTTTCTTTGCTTTCCCATGGTGCTAAGCCCTGCAGCTCCCCTCTGAATTGATCAGCACAATGCCGTCCTCATCATCCTTTGCGCCCCGCGGTTCCTATCTTTGTGAGGTACTGCAGGCACAGCGCTCTGTTCTCCCTACTGGGTGACATTTTTCAGGAGGAGCCCACACAGTTGCCAGGGAGGATGGTCTGAATTTGAACCTGAGCCTCAGGAAGGATGAAGGATGCGTTGATCCAAAGGTTTGTGTCCCCTCCACCCCCACACCCACCTGTTGACATCCTGACTCCCAAGGCGAAGGGATCAGGAGACAGGGCCTTTCGGAAGTGATTAAGGGTGGCCAGGCAGAGTGGTGCATGCCTGTAAGCAAAATACTCAAGAGGCAGAGACAGGAGGACCACAGGTTCAAGGACAGCCTCAGCAATTTAGCGAGGCCCTCAGCAACTTAGTGAGACCCTATTCCAAAATTAAAAAAATAAAATAGGGCTGAGGATGTAGCTCAGAGATTTCATAACCCCTGGGTTCAATCCCCAGGACCACGAAAAATAAAATAAGGAAAATCATAAGGTGGAGCCCTCATGGGTGGGGCTAGTACTCTTACAAAAGGGGCCCCAGAGGGCTCCCTTCTGTCATGTGAGGACACGGTGAGGGAGTGTCCTCCCTGAATCAGGAAGTGAGCCCCAATCAGACACCGTACCTGTCAGGGCCTTGTTCTTGGAATTTGCAGCCTGTAGAACTGTAAGAAGTAAATGCTTGTTACTGAAGCCAGCCCATCTAGGGTATTTTGTTACCAAAGCCCAAATGGACTCATGTGAAGAAGTCAGGCTTTAGGAGCAAGAAGATCATCTCGGCTAAGGAAAAGGCAAGTCCCTTCCCAGATGGTCCTTGTGCCCTCTGGCTCATATCCCTTCCAGCCTCTCCCCCTCAGGCCAAGTTGCAGACTGAGGATACTCTGTGTTGATTCTTGAGCTCTCTGCCTGCCAGGGAGCAAGGCCTCAGCCCAGCAGGGCCCAGGGATGGGGGCTCTGGCATGCTCTGACTTCTTAAGCTTACATCCTCCCAACGGCCTGAACTCCCACGTGTGGCCGCTGTGCTTTGGTTGTAAATATGGCAGTTTGAACTCATACCAAGGGGCATTGCTATGACTTGCCATTGCCTGATGGCGTCCAGTTGTCCCAGCCCATGTTCTTAACACCTGACCTGGTTGGCCAACTCAGCTTCCAGTAGCATCCTCCCTCTCGCTGCACAATGCCATGCCCTTTGTGTAATATTCTGGGCCCCTTTGACAGAATTTCTATTTTAAATGGGGGCCTATGAGTTTGAAGCTGGGAACCCCTCTACCCTGTTGAGTCCCCACTGTCAGGTCACTGAATAGCTGAGTCCAAGAATAGCCTTGACTAGAAACTGCCTTTGCAGGAATTTAAGAGATGAGAACTAAATCACTTACTTCTAGATGACCTTTCCCACCCTAACCGTGTTCCCTGAGTTTACAAATAATTTCCAAGATCAAAATGGAATTTCAGAATCACATCATGTTGCCAACGTTCAGATGGGTCTCCAAGTTCCCCAGCTGGAATTTTGAGGCTAAGTCTGTGAACATGGATTTCCATGCAAGTAGCATTTTTTTTTTTCTTTTTGCCAGTAATTTGAAAACACCTAAGGCTTACCACAATTCAATGTGAAAATCCAACAGTCTCCCACAATCCTAGAAGTCTGTCTCTTTCAGCCTCTAAAATAGCTTGGAAAATTATCCTTCTCATAAAACTTTGTTGAAATAAATAAATAAATAAATAAATAAATAAATAAATAAATAAATAAATAGAAGGCAGGCAGAGTGGAACATACCTATAATCCTAGTTCTTGGGAGGTGGAGACGGGAAGATTGCAGGTTCAAGACCAGCCTCAGCAACTTAGAAAATTTTCAGCAACCTAGTGAGACCTTGTTTCAAAATAAAATAAGTAAATAAAGGGCTGTGTGTGTAGTTTGGAAGTAGAAAACAAAAGGAAAGAAATCAATAAACGGGGCCAGACTCCATTTTCAGAAGGATAGAAACAAAAGCCCAGAGAAGGGACGAGTGTTAAATGGCTCTGTAGATAAGATTGCTTCTGGCCTGGAGTGTGAATGAGAACATGGGTTTTGCAGCTGACCACATGAAACAGGCTGTGCATTACGTCTCCCACAGCTCTGTGCCTCATCTAATGAAGCAATCGATTTCTTCCTGTCTGGCAAATGCTACACGGAGACCAGTAGCTCAGAGAGTAGGAGGGCAATCTTTTTATTTTCTGCCTTTTGCTTTTAATTTTGTGCTCTCTGGAAGAAATGTATGGATTTCTTTCTTCTAGTTAATCACAGTGGTGCCATTCTAATTCTGTCCTTCCCCTTTTGTGTTTGGCTTCCTTTGTTCATCAGCTGAGGAGGGCACAGATATTTCTTTTTTCAAAAGCATCTAATGGATTGGAGCTGTTTCAGGGTGTGCTGACCACTTGGCCTGGACTCCATCACAGTGTCCTTGACAGAATCAGTCTGTGGGTTTTTTAGAAACTGTGAGTTAGATTCAATCCAAACCCACTGACTTAGTCTGTTTTCTGTTGCTATAACACAATACCATAGATTGGCTAGTTTATAAAGAAAGGAAGTCTAGTTAGCTCTTGGTTCTGGAGACTGGGAAGGCCAAGGTTGTATCATAACCTGGTGGAAGGGGAAAGAGTGCGAGGGAGCCAGCAAGAGAGGGTGGGGAGGAGAGCAGGCGGCTTTTGGAACAACCCACAAGAATGACATTAATCCATTCATAAGGCCTCTGCCCTCATGATCCAACTACCTTGGGCCCCACCTCCCAGCATTGTTTCATTGGGTTTAAAGTTCCAACACAGGAATTTACAGGACACAGATTAACCATAGCACCTGCTATCCAAGTGCGCTATTTCCTGAGGATGTGGAATTTTCCAGCCTTTATAAAACTCAAGCAGAGTCTTTATTTACATCCTAATTTCTTCATAGTTCTCCTGAGAAAGACAGTTACTCATCTACTAAGATTGAATTGATTGATTTAGAATCAAAGAACTAGAAATGTTCTGAACTTGGAGCAGAAGCTGGAATTCGGTTGAAATGTTGATGGTGGATCCTTACTCTTGATTGAAGGTTATGTGTTCCATCTTGTTCAATCCTCACAACAACTCTGTGCGAAAGGGTCTATTATTTCCCCCATTTTGAAGAAACTGAGGGTCAAGAACAAAGGAACTTTTTCAAAATGGTGCAGTCTTCCAGGTCTGTCGGATTTAAGCCCATATTCATAACCACTAGTACTACCGCCATCTTGCGCATACCGCACATCTTATGAAAGAGGGGACTAAGGCTCAGAGTGGCAACATTGTTCAATATCACCATGATAATTAGTGGTAGAGTAAGTAAACCAACCCCAGGATTCTGACTTTTATTTCTATTGTTGGTCTACTATGTCATAGTGCAGGATGTGATAATCAATTAAAAGTTATAGGAAACAGCAATTCTTTACCTACCTGAAGTAGAATCTGACTCCTCCTATGACCAGTCATTTTTTAAGGGTAATCCTGGCTGGGGTAGGGTAGTTTAATGTGTCAGTAAGGCAGGGTAGTTTAATGTGTCAGTAAGGGGAGAGGGTACAGCCCACATCCCTAGAACTGCAACCTGGTGGGGAAGCTTCATGGTGACCCCCTGCTGCTGGCTGGCTTGATTTCACTCTGACCTTGGCCGCACACATCATGAGATTCCTTCTTGCTCAGACCACCAGAGCCAAACCACCATGTCAGTGATTTGTGTGTTCTAACAATGTAATCTACATTTGCAACATTGATTTGTAAAAATTAAAGGCAATCATCATTCCCAAACAGATTCAATTGACTAGATTCCATAGCTCTAGTTTTAGCCCTAAAAGTGACTGGGTCCATTTTATTCTGTCCTGCCAGGCTTCGCTCCCAGGGAGGGATAAAAGTCCCTAGGTGGGTGAACTTCAAAAAGCTTAATAGTAATTCTCATGCTTCATTTCAGAATCACTGAGCTAAAAGTTTGAAGTTTTTGGCTCCTTCAGATAAACCAGTCACATCTATACTGTTATTGTTGTTATAAGCTCAATTGTATTCCTTTGGAATTCATGCTGAAGCCCTTCATCCATACTTTATAATGCTAGCATTTAGAGACAGGGCCTTTAAAAAGGTGATGAAATTAAAATGGAGTTAGATAATTGGGCCTTAATCTAATCTGAATGGTTTTATTTAAAGAAGAGGAGCCAGGTGTGGTGACTCATACCTGTAATCTCAGTACTTGGGAGTCTGAGACAGGAAGATCTCAGGTTCACAGCCAGCCTCAGCAATTTAAGTGAGACCCTATTTCCAGATTAAAAAAATAAATAAACTAGAGCTAGAGCTGTAGCTTGGAGGTAGAATGTCCCTGGGTTCAATCCTCAGTACCTAAATAAATAAATAAATAAATAAATAAATAAATAAATAAACAAATAAAAGAGATTAGGACAGAGAAGGTCTATGTGAGGGCAAAGGTTGGAGATGGCTTTCTGTAAACCAGGAGAGAGAGGTTCTGGAAGAAACTGACTTGTTGATACTTTAATCTCAGATTTGAACGCTCCAGGCATATAAAAGGATTCATTTGTCTGTAAGTCACCTAGTTTATGGTAACTTATTATGGCATCCTTAGCAAACTCATACAACTTTGGTGAAATATCTGTAACAAAATCCACCATTTTAGCCAGTTTAAAGTGTACCCTTTGGTGAGTGTTAAGTATACTCATATTGTTGTGAAGCCACGACTACTGTCCATCTCCTGAACACTTTCATCTTTCCCAGATTTTACTACATTCTAGAAAAAGAGAAAAGGATTTATAACATATTATGGCAGGCACCAGCTCCCTGATGATGGGCATGAGAAAAGAAGCCTGTCAACCCAAACTTTGTAGAACTCGGGAAATTCTGTACCCATTCAACACTAACTCTCTCTCTCTCTCTCTCTCTCTCTCTCTCTCTCTCTTTTTTTTTTTTTTCAGTACTGGGGATTGAACTCAGGGGCATTCTATCTCCAAGCTACACCCCCAGCCCTATTTTTTACTCTATATTTTGAAACAGGGTCTCACTAAGTTGTGGAGTGCCTCACTAGGTAGCTGAAGCTGGCCGGATCCTTGGGTCTCAGCCTCCCGAATGCTGGAATTACACGCATGCACCACCACTCCCAGCTAACTAACTCTCTCTTATAATCTACTCTTAACCATACACCGTGCAACCATTTGCTCTTCTGAGCCAATACAAATTCTCTCAGTTGACTCTAACCCAAATGGGCTAAAGTCATATCGGAAGACGAGATAAGGTAATGAATAATTAAAGGAACTATGTGTAAAGATATTCATGAGAGGCTGGCCAGTGACATTTCTAAAGGTGTTGGGGCTTAAAGTAGATTCTGTTCCTGACCAAGTAGCTCACAGCTAAGTTAACTCCTGTACTTGCAGACAAGATAAACTAGGAATCGTGATTCACCTGTCTTTCCAGGAGGCTTAGTCTCCAGGCTAGTCCTCTAATAAAATGAGTAATCACCTCGGCTTTAGCCAAGAGCTGTGATAGCTCAGGAGATTAAATAAAGGTGAGAAATGGGACAGAATCAATTCTAATACAGCCCGGTCACCAGCTTCTAAGGAGAGTCTCTTTACTCGCCCCCCAGGCTAAATGGAGCCATTCACAGTCCAAAAAAATTGTGAGAAACATCCAGGACTAAAAGCAAAATACACTATAATAAACTGAGAAATCAACAGAGCTGAGATTGCAGGTCATAGATGAGCTTCCTAACTGGAAAGATACAGGTTTGTTGAAAACACGTCTAAAAAGGGATCTATACAAATTCATTCACCGTTCGATGGATCATTCATCAGTGGTGAGAATTTGAAATCGGGTTTCTCCAAGCAAAACCTGATAGTTGATATCAATTTCCCTCCTTCCTTGTGCAGGCTGCTCTCAGAGACAGCTTATCACATAGATTGGAGGATCCTTCCATCTCCTTTTCCTCAGATTGTTCAGCCTGGAGACATTGTTTAAGCCTCAGTTTAAACAAAAAGTGGTTTCTTAGGGGTTTGACATAACATCAAAGCGTATCTCTTCAGAAAAGCTTGTGAAAGCTGAAGTCCAAATAACATCACCACTGGACACTTAAGAGCTATATCTTCAAAGGATGGCAGTGTCTCATGAGTTCTGGGGTGAGCCTGAAGCTCCAACTCACAAACTTGAAGGGATTATCAAATGGCAGCATACTGCTAAATGTCACTCACAGGCTTCTTCGAGTGTGATTCTCAGCTCAATCTCCCAACCCCAGATTTAGATTTATATTATGAGTTAACTTTAGCAAGATTTCAGGGTTCACGTGGTTTCCAGGAGGCTTAGTTGAATTCCAGAATGGCTTCTGTTGAATTTTGCAATTTTGCAAAATCCTCTGTTGAAACAGCAGAGTTCAAATGGGCAAGAGTAGAGAAGTTGATTGTTGAGAATGTAGGAAGGTAAAGGTAAAGGAAATTATATAACAGACCTGGTTAGACTTACTTTATTCCTTCACCCCATAAATCCCTAGATATTCATGGTAAAGATGAAAGATGAGACTATGAAAAAAACAAATCCAGGAAACGGAATTTTGTGAATTGACTTCAAAACTCCCAAGTATTTATTTTCTCTTGTGTTCAGGCCCATTTATTCATCATCTCATTATTACAAGAATTCCTTTGATTGTGTGTAATGTTGGCCTTCATTTATTTATTTATAACACTGGTTGTTTCAACAACTTTGTTTATCTTGTAAAGCCTGGTCATTGAATCTGAATTCTGATTTAAAAACACCCAAGTATACTTTGGAGTGAGATAAAACAGTTGCCAATGTTGGGAAAATTCCCTCATCTCTGTGATGATAGTAATAACCAAATATCTATCCTTCATTGAGACATAATGGAACCTGGCACTGAGCCAAAAGTGATCTGAATGTGGGTCATCTCAATTAATCCTTTGACAGTTCTTTGATAAGTATACTATCAGTATTACTCCTGATAAGGAAATTGATACTTGGGTGATTAAGTAACAACTTGCCCTTGGCCAACAGCAAGTTGGTATCTATACTCAAACAGTGTAGCTGTGCTATTTTACTTCTGAGTTATCTCAACTGCAAAATATAAGCAAAAATATCCTCACGGGGTTGTTATAAAGTTTAAATGAAATTATATATGTAACCCATAATACAGAGACTGGAACATTGTAGGTACTCAAGAAACATCAGGTTGTAGTCAGATGTGGTAGTGCATGCCTGTAATCTCAGTATTTGGGAGACTGAGACAGGCAAATCACAGTTTTGAGACCAGCCTCAGCAACTTAGCGAGATTGTTTCAAAACCAAAAAATAAAAGCCAGGCATGTTAGTGTATGCCTGTAATATAAGTACTTGAGAAGCTGAGACAGGAGCATCTCAGATTTGAGGCCAACCTCATCAACTTAATGGCACTCTATTTTGAAATAAAAAATAAAACAAATAAACAACAACAACAAAACAAAAAACAAACAAAAAAGGCAAGGGGGTGTATCGCAGAGACAGAATGCCTCAGGGTGCAAGAAAGCAAGCAAGAAAGATAGATCAGGCTGATAATATTGTATACTTTCCTAAAGTGTCTGATATTGTCACAATGTGTAACACCATTGAATAAATTCTTCTTACAGGAACTCCATGTAGGCACAACAAATTATACCTTCAGATAATGCTACTGGTAAATAGAATTTATACCAACAAAAAATCAATGATAAAATATTGTTATAGGCTAAACACATTAGGATCCTCAGCAATAAAATATAACTATAATAACATTTCTGCCTTCCCTTCCTGGAAAACTATTCATCCCATGAGGTCCCCTCAAATGCTTTCTTTCTCTGGGAATTCCTTCTCTTACACAGGGGAGGAGGTTGCTGCTCACTCCTCTGCAATGCTACACAGCCGCACTGGATGATGGTCAAGAGAATAGGAGCCTCATCCCAGGAAATATTTGATAACCACACCGAATACAGAGCCTGAGAAACAGGTGCATAATAATTGCTTGGTTAGTAAAGAAACACCTTCAGTGTGTTGATACCGAATTCTTAATAACCTCAGTATCCGAGGTGGTGTCAGAGTTTAAGATGCAAGCATTCATTCACCTTTCCATGTTAGAAAGAGTGATGTCACTCCACCATGTGGCTACGTAACCATCAGGTCTAGGGCATCAAGCTGGCCGACAAATTGCACATTACAGCCCCCCAAAGGGAGTCATTTCAGCAAGGTCCCCCAACTCTCCTTGCCTGGTTTCTATATTCACACTCTCTCTTTTGGGACCAGTTTTTTGTTTGCACAAAACCCTCTTCGGAGTCCAGAGTCTCACTAGGACTCCAGGAGGGTCAATCCAGCAGCTGCCAGTTTCAGAGACATGAGAAATAACACAGGAGGAAAATACGAGCCCAAACAGCCAGCTCATGGGGTACCACTGGAGGCTTCAGGCGAGTTCTTCTTTTAACCTGAGGGAAGTTTGATAAGATATCATTAGTTGGACAACTTAGTGTTCCCATCCCTCCTTGATGAAGTGCGAAAAGGCCAGAGTGACACTGACTGTCTTCTGGTGCTGCCACATGCTCTCTATGAGACCCCAAGCAAGTGAGTCACCTCACCTGTCCACCCAAAAAGTGGGCATACTACTATATTGCAAGTTTGTGGTGAGGGTTATAGTAAGTACTAGATGTCAAGTAGCATTGAGTATGCTCAATGAACATCGATTCCCTGGTTCTTACCCTTTCTCCAAGACCAGCTTTCCCTTCAATGTACCTTAACACATCCCATGGTTCATGACTCTGGCTCAGTGTCTATTGATCGGAAATCAATAGATCAGATTCTAAGTTTGCCTCGAGACTCAGTAAACTCATCAAAGGTCATGATGATGTTTTAAACAGGTAGGGCTAAGAAATACGCATTTTCTACACATTTAGTAGACATACAGACACACACATGCAACATTGACAGATCTGTGAAAGAACTCGCGTTCCTAAAATAGCCGAGCTGCAGAGCATACCATGAGGGCCATCAGAATTCTGCTCAGATGTGGTGGAGCTAATTTAGGAACAGAAATTGCCCTTGTGTGCTTTGATTTTCAAAGCTTTGTTCTCAAGATCCAGTTCTTAGACTTGGTATATAAATTAGTACTTGGCTGGCTGAGAAAACGAATCACACATGCGCTGGAGATAGGTCTTCTCTCTGCCTCTAGACATTGAAAACTTGATGGAGGTGGAGGAGGCGAAGGAGGAGGAATGGGAGGAGAGGAAAGGATAGTATAGCTTTGGGTTGTATTCTCACTTAACGATGTCTTAGTTTGTCTCTTAAAGTACAGGAAGGCTAAAATTCTCCCATGTTTCTCAGCAATGATGCCAAGCCTCTGGGCTGAGCCAGCCTCCACAGCTTGGCCTCTTGCCTGTACGAGTTTTTGCTCAAATTGTACAACTCACATTCATGCTGCTCTCTCATAAGTATTGCCCAGGAAACAATGTACCAGGAAAAACAAAATGTTTATGATGGGGAAAGAGCTACACAGGAAGACAATCAAAATAACTCCCATTCCTCCGTGCATCTGTGTAGCTAATGACACCCCAGAAGTCAAGCAGCTGTTTCTCAGCAAGCAGTCAGGAGCCCACCTGCCTCTGATGTCCTAAGTCATTTTCCTTGCTGCTAATAGGTTTCTTGGTGGGCACGGGGACACTGAAAACCCTCTATGTGCTCTGTGTAATTGAAAACCTAAAAAAAAAATCACCCTTCAAAAAACCCGCTTGATTTGGAGATAGGGATGAGCCCAAGTGAAGAGGTGGAGGGAGACCAAGTCCTCACTGCAAAACTTCCTGGCAGGAACAACTGTCAAAGGACAGGATTGGTTGCCCACACTGACGGGGCCACCGAAGGATGTGAGATGGTGGTAATCACGTGGCCTCCTGTGAAACCATAGGAGCGGCACATGTATACTCTCACAGAGTATATTTCACATCTTTCTTGAGGTTTTGTACTTTTAGGGTCAATCTTAAGTAAATTCACAAAGCAAGCAAAGTTCATCTTCTAAGTTCACTCACCACTGTCCCCATCTTTCTTCCTGCTGCTATCTTGTTCCTTGACAGGTCTTCCTGTGACCCACTTATGTCCCAGATGGTCATCAGGTATAGAGCTGCTGGGGTGTAGACGGTCCCTGATGATGTCCCCTTTCTGTGTTTCTATCAGGAATTTCTGTGTAGACACTGATCCTATTGCCAGTATTATGGCTTTTTTATGTGTTGTGCACCCTCAAGCAAGGTCCCTTAAAGAGAATCTTCCATTTCCTTCTTGTTTAAATCCCCTGAGCTTTATGTCAGGAATACAAGGATGTCTTGATAGAGTAATGTTAATTTACCTCATTCTTGCTTAAAAGACAAATACCATCTGATCATCTCTGTAGATGCAAAATAATAATAATTTTATGGTACTGGAGATGTGAGGGCGATCTGGCTGTGACACCTGTCACCCACTGATCACCAGGGTTGGTTCGGCTGATCTGGCTGGCTAGCAGGTGTCCCCTTCCTCCCTCACCGCTCCATGTGCATCCCTCTAGAAGCTGCACGCTGGGTCGAAGAGGATGATCTTCCCAGGAGAGAGGAGGACCGGGCTTCCATCAAGGGTATGTGAGTAGCTGTGCTTCTCTGCTAGAACCTCCAAATAATAATAATCTGACAAAATATAACAGCAGTCCATGATTAAAATGTCTTAGCAAATTAGAAATAGAAGGGAATTTCATTTGCCTAATAAATGAATAAATGTCACTACATAAAAACCTTTAGAAAATAACACATTTAATGATGAAATGTTAAAAGCATTCTATTTAAGAGTAGGAACAAGTGAAGAATTCCCAAAATCACTAATCACTTTTCCTTACTGGAAGTACTAGCTAGTGAGTGCTGATATACACTAATTCATAAAAAAACATAAAAATTCATAAAAAGTCATCATGTACCATTGATATAAAACTCAACTCAGTAGGTAAGCTTAAAATATTAATTTCATAATTTACTAAATTTAATCTTTTAAACGTTATGTGTTAAGGCTATGATCATAATAGTTATAGATACACACATATGTCTTAGGAATAAAACTATTTACTTATAGGTGCTTTATATAGAAAATGAGAAAACTTTAATGAAAGATTTCAGGGGACTAAATAAATGGATCCCTAAATAATTCACAGATAAGAATCAAATAGTTAAAATGTTAATTTCCCCCATACTAATGTATGTATTCAATTCAGTGTCACTGAAAAAAAAATCTCAAAATGAATATTTTATGAAACCAGATGAGCTGATGCTGTGGTTTACATGGAAATATCAAGGTATAGAGACAACTAAGATGCTCCTAAAGAACAGCATAGAAAGGGTATTTTTCATAGTACACACACACACACACACACACGCACGCACGCACGCACGCACGCACACACACACACACACTCACATACATGCTTATTCTGTGTGCTGTAACTATACGTCATAATGAGGTCCGGAATGACAGAAGCATACAAGCACACCGCACTTGGTGTGTTCACCCTGGGATCCCACCCAGCCTGCTCCTCCCCTTCTCCATACATGTATTGAGATTGATGTTGATGACTTCCTGTATGTACACAGCATTATTTTAACTGTTTCCTTCATCAAGTTCCCTTCTCACTCACCACCGTCCCCTTCCAATATTTTACTGGAATCTCTCCTCACTTACTAATGTCCTTTTTGCTTCCCAATCTCTCTCTAGCTTCCACATATGAGAGAAAATGGATAACCTTCCACTTTCTGAAACCGGCTAATCTCACACTAGGTAGTGAAGACAGTAAGATATTGGCACAGGTATAAGAAATAGGCCAAGGGACCGAAATGGAATACTCATACAGAAGCCCATGCTGACATGGAGATTTTATCCATTACAGAAAGGCATTGGAGATCAGGGGGGAAGGAATAGACAATCTAATCAATGATGCAGGGACCTCATTCCATATAAAACATGTTAAACTGCCTCTCCTCACATACTACACAAAGATAAGTCCCTGGTGGGTTTTAGTAAACTCAATAGGGAAAATAAGAAAATTTTAGAAGAAGTGGGAGTTCACCTCTAAGACCCCCAGACAAAAGTATAATCTATGAAGGAAAGATTTTTTAATTTGATTGTATTAGAGAATCAATCAATCATTTCTGTTCACCAAATGATACTATTTTAAGAACAAAAACATAGCTACTAAGCTGGGCATGTTGGCGCATGCCTGGAATCCCAGTATTTGGGAGGCTGAGACAGGAGCACAGGTTCAAGGACAGCTTCAGCAGTTCAGCAAAACTTTTAGTAACCTAGAAAGACCCTGTTTCAAAACAAAAAATAAAAAGGACTGAGGGTATAGCTCAGAGGTAGAATGCCCCTGGGTTTATTCAATTCCAGTACCAGAAAAAAAGAATAAGCCACCAAATACAGTTGTTAATTTATAACTGACAAGTATCATGAACATGAAACGAATTGATAAAAAAAATTAATAAGAAAAATGTGCAAAAGGTAACAAATGGGATTTTACAGAAGAGGAAATGCAAATGCTCAATGAGCAAGAATTCCCTGCTTTATTGATCATTAGGCAAGTAACAAAAATCATTTCACACTTAGAGTTATATTATCATTTTAAGCTATCAGGTTGTCAACTCTGTTTAAATTCACACAACTTCTTTGGAAACATGGTGGCATGTTTCAAATTGTGCTTATCTAAGATGCACCAATTCCATTCCCTGTAAAAATTCTGCAGAAACTCTTGTGCCTATGTCCTAGGAAGCATGATTCCAGAACATTCACATAGTATTATCCTACCAGCAAAAAATCTGGAAATGCCCAGACATTCAACAAGAGTAGAAAGTCAATAAATTGTGACATATTCACAATTGAACACTCTATCAACGTGAAGGAACCACAAAGTAAATGTTAAGTTAAAGAAGAAAAAGAGGAATACCTACAGGATTATTCTGGTTCTATGAAATTAACAATAGACAACACTAAATGTATCGTTTGGAGATAGCTACACAGTACAACTACCAAGAAAAGCAACAGAATTAGCACAAAATACAGGGGGGCTGATTCCTCTGTGGGAGAGGGAGAGAAGATACAGTCTAGTAGGGGGTACCCATTAAGTGATCTAATACTGATTCCCAACAGAGACAGGTACATTATTGATGCTTAATTTATTCTTTCCTAACTGGGCATATACTTGATATATTATTTTGCAGTGAAGAAGTATTTCCTATTTTTTAAATAAAAGAAAAAGGCATGTTTTACTTTCAGCCATCAGGAATACTAAAAGTCAGGGACTCCCAGGCTAGGGGTCCACGTGACCCAGCATGGACTAATAAAACTGAGACAAGCAAAAAACATATTAGGTATCTTCCACGTCCACATGGCTGGAGGCAGATAAAATAATAAGGCCATGCCTGTGGCTTTGTAGTAAATGCAATCTCTCTGCAAAGTACTGCAATCCATAGTTCACTGCTCCTGATACACGCATGATTATCATGTGCCCTCAAGCGTCGTGTAACTGGTCCCCAATTCGGGCAGACTCAAAGGCACAAACCAGTGAAATGGACGCCTTTAGTATGCTTAACAACAACAAAAAGCCTAATAAAGACGTAAAGGATTTTTTTTTTCTCTACAACAGCGAGCACATTCTGCATCGCGTTGACCTGCCGACACTATTTGAAAGGTCACAGAAACCGAAATCTGCTCGGCGAGATTTGCTACCATGATCATCTCAAAACCACAAGCGTTATTAAATACCAGCTCTCATCTAATTTCCAAGAGGGCCACCCAAAGGTTACGGCGGGCTCAGGTGTGCCAAGCAGGGCTATTATTGTGTCTTTTATTTGCGTAGCATCTGCCCTCAGCATCGGCGTGTCTTGCATTCATCTGCGATCTAGACCAGCGGCATGGGGAGAAGCAAGCCACAATTCCTTACTTTTTGTGTGAATGGGGAAACTAACAGTAGATTTGAAAGATTGTTAGTAATGAAATGAATTAGTTTCCTCCTTAAAGTACGGATTCCAAGGAGGTGACAGTTCTGTCCACTCGAGTCCTGGCACAAATTGGCACAGAGTGGAAGGAATGAGGAGGCCCCACCTCAAGGTGATAGGGGACCCTGCAAGCCCTCCTGGCACCCAGTGGGTGAGCCCCTGCAGACAGCATTAGGCACACAGGAAAGGGGTCCCATGATTCCATTCCCACATCCGTGTGAAGTTTACTAGAACCGCTGAAATGCTCAACTTCCACTCCATTCTTCTTTGATTAAAAAGTAAAGTGATTAACAAACTGGAAATGAAGAGAACAACTCAGGCCCATTTTTCTCATTTGCTTTTTCCCCATGCAAAGAGGAGGCCCCCTTGAGGTCATCCTGGCCCCATATTTTTATTGAACTTTCTATTTCAGTTTCTGCAGCCTTAATCTCTCGATGATCCCCAATTCCAGACCAAGGGATCTGGGGAATCTGCTGTATTGAGCTCACATCTAAAAGGTCACACACATGCCCTTCAGAGTCATACAGCAAAGGCACTGTCCAGAGATCCCCAAAGTGGTCGATATGGCCCCCAGAGGAGACACTGGATTGATCTAGCAGGGTGATAGTAGCCTCAGGTGCGATTGGGGGCATTGAATAAAAATAAGGGGGAAATGGCAGTGCTGAGGTGGTGCTAAGTTGTGTGTGTGTGTGTGTGTGTGTGTGTGTGCGCGCGCGCGCGCTTTTGGGGATTGAAACCAGGAGCATTCTACTGCCCAGCTGTACCTCCAGCCCTATTTTATTTTGAAACACAGTCTCACTAGATTGATGGGAGTATTACTACTTGATGAGGCTGTCCTTGAACTTGCAATCCCCCTGTCTCAGCCTCCCAAGTATTGGGATTACAGACACATGCCACCATGTCTGGCTCTAAGTAATTTTTTTTTTTTTTTTCTGAAAAGAGGGCGGTAGTCAAGTAAGTTTGAGAAGCTCTGAACTCTGAGCTGGTCCTTATCCAGCGAGGCCACAGTGGGAGGGGAGGGGACGGATGCAGTATTAAATCCGCTGCTGCAGGGGCCGGGATGGCTGGTGTTCTCTTAGAAGTCGTGTGGGGAAAGGAGTGAAGAGGGATACAGACATTTTTGTTTCATTCACGTGTATAGAACAAAATTTACTACTTAATGTGGGAAAAAAAAAACCTTTTCTACACTAAAATTTACACACCTACAATATGGAAAGGTTTCATAATGACTCTATTTTCTCCAAAGTAATTTCAGAATATGGGATTCAGCAGTTTAAACTGTTCAACATAAACAAGTGAAATGATAAATTTGAGAAGTATAGCAGCACAATATAGCTTTCTTTGGCTAAGTGCTTTTTCAAGAGTTTTTTTTTCTATTATTATTTCTGCCTTTTTAATGACTCAACAAGAGGGGTCTTCAAAGCTATAGGAAAAATGCAAAGGAACATCACCCAGAATGGCAGGGGAGAGAGTACAGTTATAAAGAAAAACAGAGGTTGGGCATGGTGGCACACACCTGTAATCCTAGTATTTGGGAAGCTGAGACAGGAGGATCACAGGTTGGAGGTCAGCCTCAGCAATTTAGCAAGGACTGCCACAAATTAGTGAGACCCAATTTCAAAATAAAATAGGACTGGGGGATGTAGCTCAAAGGTAGAATGCCACTGATTCAATCAGAAGAGGAGGAAGAGAAAGAGGAAGAAGAAGATGAAAAGGAAGAGAAAAGAGGAGGAGGAGGAGGAAACAGGAGATGCACACAAACTGTGATGCACACAAACTGTGTGATGTCAGCACTGTGTCGCAGGAGGATATTTCCTGTAAAGGCTTTTGGCCAAGGCAACAAAATTCTGGCTCAACCAGACAAGGCCACTTACATACAGCAGCAATGTGTAGATGAAAACATGGGGTCAGTGCTCAACAGAAAAAGTGAACATCGGGCTGTCTGCTTGAAGATGTGGAACTCAGAGTCGTTGAACCTGCCCGAGGACATTTCTGCTGCTCATCCTCTTGCATATTCTCTGGAAGGCCTTCCTGCCCTGGCCTTTGTCCATCCAGAGCTGTGTCCATCTGGAGGCCGAATCTCTAGGGTCTGAATGTGCCCCCCCAAACATTGATGTGCTGGAAACTTGATTCCCAAATTCCTATTTTGATGGTCTTTGGAGGCAGGACCTGTGGGAGGTAAGTGGGGTTGGATGAGTCATGAGGGCGGGGCCCCTCTGATTACATTCGTGACTTTATAAGAAGAGGAAGGGAGACCTGAGCTGACACGATTTCTTTCTCTCCATATGCGAGGTCATCTACCATGTTAGGATACAACAAATGGTCCCTTTCCAGATGTTGCCCATCAGTCTTGGACTTCCCAAACTCCATAACTCTAAGACATAAATTTCTTTTCTCTATAAATTACTCACTCTCAGGCTCTGTGTTATAGCCATACAAAACAGACTAGGACACCTTCCTTATCCACCTCTAAACTGGCCTCAGAGATCAGCTAGCTCCATCTCCCTATAATGTAGGAAACACAAAAAGGATCCCAAATGCACCAGTGGAGTGGTTTAGTACCTTTGGTTCCTTATTATTGTAAGAATGCTAATGTGGAAACCAAACAAGAAAATCAGTCAAGTGCTTTATGCTGAAAGGGGAATTCGTTCATAAATTCCTATCTATATTTCCATTTACATTCTTAGGTCATTACAACTGCACACTCTTCCTCTTTCCCCCAGCTCACTGTCAGGCATTTCTTTACCAAAATTTGAGATCAGTTTATGGTGAAGTTACCTAAAAAGGGAAAGGGAGCTTTTACTACAGGATGATGAAAGCTTCCCACCTGCCCAAGACTGAGCCTTTTCCTTGCTCACAGGACATTCAGGGCTCTAGCTGGGACAGTTCTGAGAAGATGGTTATCTGATGAGCCTTGTAGAGACAAGGAGGCCCGTCAGGAGGCTGTTCCTATAGTCCAGATACAAAATGACAGGACTCCGCCAGAAAATCCTCCTTCCTTACAACTTTGTCTTCATTATTATGCCAGAGAGGAGGAATAAAAGGAAATAAAGCTAAGACAACTCATTTTTTCCAATTATCTTCCTGTTCTAAATTAGTAATGGGAAATACGCAACCTATATACTCCCTTCTCTCCTTTTGCACCAGGACAGACATCACTTGTCAATCACAGAGCTCTCTGCAGCTGGGTACAGCTCCACCATTTCTGATCTCAGTGTAGCAGTTATCCAGGGACAGCTAAACAGAAACAGCCCTCAAGGTGAAACCTATTTTCTGTTTACCAACTACAGCTCCACCAGATCTAGAGAACACTAACTCTCCATAGGATCTCTTCAGATTTCTTTTTATAATTTTTTTTTCTTAGAAAGGTCAAGAACATATAAAAGAATATGCAGCCCAGGCATGGTGGTGCACACTTGTAATCCCAGTACTTGGGAGGCTGAGACTGGAGGATCCGGGTTCGAGGCCAGCCTCAGCTACTTAGTGAGGCCCTCCTCAACTTAGTGAGACCCTGTTTCAAAATAAAGAATAAAAATTAGGACTGGGGATGTAGCCCAGAGGTAAAATGCCCCTGGGTTCCATCCCTAGTACCACAAAAAAAAAAAAGAATATGCATATCACTTGGTCTGCTGTTTTAGGAAATCACCCTTGGAGCAAAAGTGATAGGTACAGTACTTCTGCGGCACAAGGCTGCCAACTCTAAAGTGGGAAAAAGCACCTTCCTATCTGCGCTGCCAAATTCTGTCACCTCTACCTCCTATCCTGATTGCTACCATTCCAAAGATATCACCGTGGCCAGGTACAGTGTCCTGCAGGCCAGGTACAAAAACTACTGGAGGAGCCTGACCCGGCAGTGACGTCAGACCATGCTAAGCACAATCAGAAAGGCAGAGGTGCAACCACGTGAGAAAGGCTGGTTGGTGCATCATTAGTAGAGTTAGCCCAGGAAAGCCATCTCGGGAGGTGGACACACGGATTGTCTTCAGCGCCTCCCACAGAGCCCACACCCACTGGGACCAATTCCACAGACTGCACATATCCTGCGCTCCTCTCGCTGGACCCCAGCCATTCCTTAGTTTCCGCATGTGTTTAATTACCACCTACTCTGTGTGAAACACTCTTTGTGTATCACTGTGAAGTAATGTGAAAAGCACGTAAGGCAGATCCAGGGAAGGTGGCGCGCACCTGTAATCCCAGCTCCTTGGGAGGCTGGGAAGGCAGAGCCATCTTGGGACTCTGCATTATTTGGAGGATAAAATGGGTTAGGCTGAAGCAAGAGGGATTCTCCACATCATTTGGAGGATAAAATGATGTTTTGAGATCAATTTTATGGTGGAGTTACCTAATAAGGGACTTTGCTATAGAATGAGCAAAGCTTCCTACCTGCCCAGGACTGAGCCTTTTCCTTGGTCACAGGATATTGAGTGCTCCACCTGGGACAGTCCTGAGAAGCTGGATGTTTGATGAGCCTTGTGTAGACAAGGAGACCTGTCATGAGGCTGTTCCTATAGTCCAGATACAGAACTACAAGACTCCTAAAACTAAGGGGTTTTTTATCCCACTCCATTCAGATGGATGGCGTGTTGCATAAATTTTCATGGAAAGGAAAATCCCACTTTTGCTTTCTTCCATGTACATTTTTAACATGATCTTCCAGCAGTAGAACCTTATCCCAAAGGACTACACTGACTCAGTGGCTGGAATACAGGCATATGTCCAGCTAATGGAAGAGCTACTGGATAAGAAAGCCAGATGGTGGAGAAAGGAAAGCTTGATGCTTCTAACAATAAAGGATCCCATGGAGGGACTACTGTCTGTGGCCAAGTATTCCGCTTGATATTTGTAATGACCCATACAATGAAAGTACTGTATTTACCTCGTTTTGCAAGTGAGGTAGCTAACGAGATTAAGTAGCCTACCAGGTGTCACATGGTTAGTAAATGTGGGAGCCCGGATATGAATTGTGTCATTCTAACCTCTCCTCCTGCAAGAACAGCCTACCTCCCCTGACTCCAGTCACCATGTCGGCTGCCCTCTTGAGGACTCTGGCTCAAAGCACCAATGCCCACCTCCTGGGAACTAAATGAGCTGCCTTAGACAAGGAACATCAACTGCCAGAAAGAAGCCAGTAGCCTGAAGGAAATTCAGGAGACAGCCACATGAATAATTAAGGGCCAAGAAGGATTGATCTGTCAGGAAAGATTAGAAGAATTCAATATGTGTAGTTTGGCTAAGCTGAGACAAAGGGGGGGGTTGGGGAGCAAGAGAGCAAAGTCACTGCAGAATGAGTGGGATTTCTTTTGCTATAGCACACAGGAATACAGGAGGGAGGTGGGGGGGGAGAGAGAGAGAGAGAGAGAGAGAGAGAGAGAGGATGAATATGAGAATATGAATGAATGTAAGAGAACATGGAGAAAGCTGGAAGATAGTACTGATTGTAGGGAATAAATTTTGGCCCAGGACCCAGAAGGGAAATCTGTCTGTGCACCCTAAGTGGATGTGTAAGAGCCCAATACTTCTGTTTTCCCTCCTTCTAGATGGAATGCATTTCCTTGGCACAGTATTAGATTTGAGGTCCTTGTTATGTCTCGCCAGCCTCCAGTTTTTCCCAGATCTCTCACATCTGGAACTGAACCAATTTATTCTCTATAGAGTCAACTCTGGATTACCCAAGAGAGATCCAGCTTGGAGACGCGGTGGGATAACACAGATACTGTCTTTTTTAGGCCCTCCCACCAGGCAGTGTACAAACGTTTTTTCCTGTGTTCTCTTGCCTAGGGTCATACCAGTGGCTAGCTAGTCTGCAATATTTTTTATTGTAGCCCTATTCTATACATATTTGTTTCTTACGGTAATTTTATAAGCCAAACACTAGGCTAAAAGCTGGTCTATTGTGGTGACCAAGACAGATTCAATTCCTGCCCTCATGGGATTATAAACCAGTGATGGAAATGGACATTCAAGATATATGTACACAAGTCGTCCATGTAAAACAGAGTTAAACACATTGAAGGAAAAAGAGCATGGTGTTTGTGATACTATAAAATGAGAGGGCAGATCCGTCTAAGAAGACAGAAAGACTTCCTTAAAGAAAGATAGTAAAGCGAAGACCTGAATATTAAGCAAGAGGTGAGGTTACATTATTTACATTTTTTCTAACATTAAAGCATTCTTACATTCTTTATAAATATTCAATCTCATGATATTCTAATATATTGTTTAAATCAATTTGCTAATTAAAATATATCTTAATTAGCAAAATAATGTGGTGTAGGGAGTAATTAACATTACCCAAAGAGACATCTCACCTTTTCTCTGAGCTCAGGGGAGCTTATCTCTAGGACCCTGAATGCCATGTTTGATAAGACCATCTCTGTTGGACCGAGGGCTCTGGCCACCCAACAGTCTGGTGATGTGACTTATGATGGAAACTTTGTTCTATTAGTTCTCTAACCTCAAGAAGGGTTGAAAAAGGTTGTCCAGTAGTGAAGTGTGTGATCAGTCACACACAAAAATAATCTCTGGCTATCCCAGGCTCAAGTGAGCCTCCCTGGGTGGCAATACTTGGTACATATTGCCATACATTAATACCAGGAAAGTGACACTTCCCTGAATGCACAAAGAGGACTATTGGAAGCCCCATGTGTGGTACCTCTCCGGGATTCTGCCCCAAGTGCTTCTTCCCTTGGCTGACATTAATCTGTGTTCTTTACTGTAATAAACTATCACTACAAGAATATTGGGTTTCAGTGAGTTCAGTGAGTCCTTCCAGGAAATCACTGAACCTGAGGGTGGCTTTGAGAACCTCTCGAACTTTCAATTGGTGTCAGAAGTGAGATATTCTCTTGTAGGAACTGTCCCTCTACAAGTGCTGAAAGAGGAAACAGTGCTAGGCAGAGAGAAGGGTGTGAGACAGATGCTTCCTTTTTAATTTTCAGTATTACACCAGTTTGTTCTTGATAGGAATGATTATTTTCTGTACGCACCTCAAGCCTGAGTCTCTTGCTCAATGTCGGCTATTTTTAAAACTAATTTAGAATCTAATCATTCCTGTTGTCACTGTGTATTTCTCATTATCTTCTTTCTATAATCTCAAGGCCTATTAATAAAACCATACTGCATTTGTTAATAAATTACATATACAGTTCTTATTTTCCTATGCAAAAATATGTTTTCCAATGTAATGGCAGGTTTCAAAAAATGCTAAATTTGCAATGAATTGGAAGATTTGTAGATGGTAGAATTTGATAATGCAGTTCATGAAAAGAGAAATAATCTAGGATATTTTTTAAGTAAATAGAAATTGCCTGAACAAGTGGGAAGTAGAACCTTGAATGAATGGAGGTAGGGTGGAAAAACTCAGTGAATAGCAGAAATCAGGACATCAAGCGGTCCAGGGAAGCCAGGTAGGTAAAGCTTATGAGGGAAGATTTGTCCCAGAGATCTCTAGAAAAATATGGGAAAAGGAAACTCTGAAACCATTGCTCAAGGTCCAGGTGACAATGGAACAGACATCTCAAAATGGAAAGGGTTAGATTTTTATACAGTATGTTAGATGCTTGTTCTTGTTAGGTACTTTTATGAATTTCTCATTGTTTTCAGCCCTTTCCTTAAATATTGATTTCCCTCCAGAATTATTATTATTTTTTTCTCTATCCATTTGCCTGAAGTCAGTTCTAGGGCACTGATGAATCTTGACCACTAGAGGCTGAATTTCCTGGCTAGGTGAAAAATAAATACAAGTCATTCATGTAAGTGTTCTGCAGAGTCTAACTGGATTCAGCAAAAGATGTGTATGATAAAACTGCTGCCTCCATATAACATACTGACTGAGGTCTTCTACTTTGTCTTAAAGGATCTTTGTCCCCAAATCACATCACAGTGGTGAGCATAGATTGTTTAGTCAGAGTGCAGATTCCAATTCCACCATAGACGTACTATGTTACATTAAGCAAGCTACTGGACTTCTCTGTGGTCAGCATTCTCCAACAAATAATAGAAATAATAGGGTCTGCCTTACAGGGTTTTTGTGAGGCTTAAATCAATTAATACATAAAGACTTCTTAGAATAGTACCTAGCACATAATTACTGCTCAAAGGATGTTTTTATTATCTCTAGTAAGATGATACAGAATAGAGGGCTTAAGGTGCCATCAGCTATCAAATTATGAAAGCCAAAAGATGGAGTCATTCTGGTTGCCAAATATGGCCCGAGAGTTGAGATCCTAATTCCAGAAGTTGTTGACGTTAAGACAGCTCATCAGTTGGGAAGGGCAAAATACTTATGAATTCTAAGTACTGGTGGTCAGGTGGTCACCGAGCCAGAATATTACTGAGACCCCGTCAAAATGGAAAGGGTTCCATTTTTATATAGTGTATCAGATGATCTTTTTTATTTATTTCTTCCTTTTTATTGGTGCCTTGCAATCACACATCATGATGAAGTTCAGAGTGATAGAGACATACATATACACAGCATGTGGTGACCCCATCCCCCTCCCTACCCCTTCCCATGCGTGATATTGAGATCAGCATTGATAATCTTATGTAAGTACATCATGTTGATTGAAGTGCTCCCTTCATCAGATCTTCCTCCCCCCACTCCCCTTCCTCCTTTAGACTCCCTTCATCACTATCCTGAAGTTTCTCCTTTGTCTGGAATACCTTTTGTATCCCAATTTCTCCCTAGCTTCCACATATGAGAGAAAGCATCTGAGCCTTCATTTTTGTGACTAATCTCACTTGGCATGATATTCTATAGTTTCATTCATTTTCCTGCAAATGACATACTTCTTTGTGGCTGAGTAGAATTGCTCTGTGCATATATTTCTGCTTAAATACTTTCATGGGGCAGAATATGACAGGAATAATCCCTATACCAAGGCTTCAAGACCAGAGAGAGAGAGAGAGAGACTCTCAAAAGCACCACTTGACAGCAGGACCCTTCAGAAAAAAATGACTTTGAACTTGGAGGAGAAGGGAAACCAGATGTTATAAAGAAGAATGTCCCAGGCAGGAACTCTGTTCTTCAAAACAGGACCAACCCAGGATGCCAAAACATGCCCTGCAGCAATGGATCCTAGCCTTGGCTGCAAAATAGAATCCCCTGGGGGGCTTTTGCAAAGTGCTAATGCCTGTGTCCTACCCCAGGGCAACCAGATTTCAGTCTGAGTACTGACAATTTTTTAAAGAGCTGCCTCCTGTTTCTCATCCCGTGATTCCAACATGGAACTAGGGTGGAAGCCCCGACTCTAGTTTGCCCAGCTGCTTCTTGAATTATTGGAGGCATCAGAATCATACTCTTCTTGATGGAATGTAGATTCTGATTCAGTGAGTCAGGGTGAAACCCAAGAATCTGCAGCCTTAACAAGCTCCAGGGCAGCTGCTGGCCAGCGGGATCTGGTAGCGTGAGCAATGTTTGGAGAGAATCTCAAGGTGGATGCTGAGTGACTGGAGTCACCAATTTGGTCTTTGTGTTGGGAAATGTGCCTCAGTTCTAAGCCCACTAGAGGGTAAGGAAGCATTAAATCTACCACATTCTTGTCGGAATAGTCAGGAATCTGGGCTAGGTTTGAGGTTGCACACACAGGCATCCATGAATTCAGCTGCACAGGGCTGGGGCTGGCACAGGTAGCATCTATAACTAGCATGAAGGGATCTAA
The DNA here is from genome assembly GCA_004027655.1 of Graphiurus murinus. Taxonomy (NCBI): domain Eukaryota; kingdom Metazoa; phylum Chordata; class Mammalia; order Rodentia; family Gliridae; genus Graphiurus; species Graphiurus murinus. The sequence continues at coordinate 20,609 of PVLC010003532.1, read as the reverse complement.
AATGTATAAGAAGTGGAGGAATGGTCATTTTCCCCTTCCACTTCCCATAACTCCCAGACTCTGGCAACCATCATTCTACCTTCCATCTCTATGAATTTCATTACACTGATTGATTACCTTGCATACGTGGCATCATACATTATTTGCCTCTTGGTGATGGGTTCATTTCCCTTAGCATAATGTCAACAAGGCACATCCATACCATGGGACATGTCAGAATTTCCTTCTTTTTAAGGTTGAATAATATTCCATTGCATGTATAGACCACATTTTTGTTTGTCCAACCATCACTGATGGAAACTTGGGTTGCTTCCACCTTTTGGCTATTGAGAATACTGCTGCTATGAAGATGAGTGTACCCATAGCTCTACAAGACCCTGCTTTCAGTTCTTTTGGCCATATACCCAGAAATGAAATTGCTAGATCACATAGTGATTCTGCTTTTAATTTTGGGGAGGCCACCATTACATTTTCCATAACAGTTGAACCATTTTACATTCCCACCATCAGCACACACAGGGTCCAGCTTTTCCACATCTTTAGCTATTTTTTCTCTTTTTTTCTTGAGAATTTCTTTTGGAGTGGGTTTCGGGTGCTATTTTGGTTTTGATTAGCATTTCCCTAATGATTAGCGACACTGAGAGCAGTCGTTTGGACAAATGGGAAATTTCACTCTTGACATTTATAGACCTATCTTGTGATTTACTACTCGACCCATTAAGAGCAATGGGATGTAAAATGGGCAATTATACACCTTTACTGTTACTTGTTGAGGCCAATCGTGGATGTTCATTTTAGTTTCCACCTGGGCTGAAGAACTCTTGAATCTAGAGGACATGCCATTCCTCTCCCATGGTGTCAAAGCACATAGTCTCTGGCCAAGCTCAGAGTGACCACTCTGTTCATTGGTACTGTGCTGGGGACCATCCGTGTCCTGCCACATCTACCCACATCAATTGCTTCCCACCCCAAACCTCTCAGCCTGAGGGCTCTGTTTCCCAGCACAGGAAAATTCTGTCTCCAATGCAGCAAATCGGAAGAGCCTGAGAATGATGGCCCCAGAGCAGCCCTCACCCAGGGCAATGGGGAGCAGGTGGGTCTCTCCCCTGAGTTCAGTAACTGAGATGTCATCTCCCTGTCTCCCAGAGTGTCCTGATGAGTGGCAGATGCTCATGGGGGAAACTAGTTCGATAAATCTTTGTTTGGCTTCCTCCTTTTCTGTTTCACTTGTTCACTCCCCTGCAATGGTTCCTGGGATCACTTCCTAAATAAACAACCTGCACTTGGATCTTGGGGTCTGCTTCTAGGGGAGCCTGGTCAATACAGATAATGGTGTGCTTCTTTTGGTTGCCAATACTTGTTACCAACACATGCCTGGTTTGGGTTGGTATGAAGGAAGTTAGTGAAAAATTTATGAGGTCCCCCAAAGCTCAGAAAATAAAACTAAGAATCAATATATGGGATGGCATCAAATTTAAAAAGTTTCTGCACAGCAAAGGAAACAATCGAGAGTTTAAAGAGAGAACCTACATAATGGGAGACTATCTTTCCCAGCTACTCTTTTGGTAGAGGACTAACATCTAGAATATATAAAGAACTCAAAAACTTAACCACTAAAAGACAACTCAATAAAAATGAGCAATGAGGCTGAGTAAACACTTCTCAAAAGAAGAAATATAACTGATCAATAAATATATGAAAAACTGTTCAACATCACTAGCAATTAGAGAAACACAAAAAACTACACTGATTCCATCAACATCCAGTTAGAATGGTAATAAGAATACAAACGATAATAAATGCTGGTGAGGGTGGGGGCAAATAGGAGCTTTATACACTGTTGGCGGGATTGTAAATTAGTACATCCCCTATGGAGAACAATAGGGATATTCACCAAAAGACAAAGAATGAAACCAACCACCTTAAGAACCAGCTACAGCCGGGCGTGGTGGCGCACACTTGTAATCCCAGCATTTGGATTTGGGAGGCTGAGACCGGAGGATCCGGGTTCACGGCCAGCCTCAGCTACCTAGTGAGGCACTCTGCAACTTAGTGAGACTCGGTTTCAAAATAAAGAATAAAAAATAGGGCTGGGGGTATAGCTCAGAGGTAAAATGCCTCTGAACACACACACACACACACAAAAAAAAAAAAAAAAAAAAGAACCAGCTACAGTACTTCTGGGTATCTTTCCAAAGGAATTAAAGTCAGTACTATAGTGATATGTGCATATCCATGCTTATAGCAGCACAATTTACAATAGCCCAATTATGGAACCAAACTAGATGTCCATAAACAGATGAACGGATAAAGAAAATGTGGTATATTCATACAGTGACGTTTTACTCAGTCATAAAGAACAAAATTATATCGTTTATAGAAAAGTGGATGGAACTTGAAAATATGATGCTAAGTGAGATCAGCCAGTATCAGAAAGTCAGGCGCTGTATGTTTTCTCTCCTACGAGGAAGCTAGAGAGAAAACAGGAAACACAAGGAACTTTAAATAATATGGAGAGAGACTGGTAGAGTAGTGGAGGGGATTGGAGGAGGAAGTCAGGGAGGGAAAGAAGGATGATTGAAGAAGGAAACCATCAGATAATACGGTGGAAATGTGTGAAGTTACCCTACCACTACTAGCTTCACTAACACGCGTGGAGAGGGAAGAGATGGGTGGGAGCTGAAGGGAAATACAGCTAGAGCTGCATGCGTGTATGTTTCTATCACGTCGAACCTCACTACAGAGTACAATTGCAGTGCACTAATAAAATAATTTTTAAAAAGATTTATAGTCTGTGCTTTTCCCTTATCTGCCACTTCCCATTATTTATATTTCCCCCAATTATGTGCATGCCCAAGGGAGATGCTTACGTTCTGTACCTGTCACTTACCTTCTAGTTATAAAATACTTCGAGGTAGCGTGCCAGGCACAGGAAATTGCTGAAAAATAGCAAAGCAGTTTACACAGCCAAGTAATATGATTTGCACCCTTTCTTGTTAAAATACCCAAGTCCCCAGTGCAAAGATGCATTGCATTATTAGAACCCACATGTCCCTCACGCCTAAGAAATACCTTCATAGACTTTAATGGCAGTAGTAAAGTAACACACTTGCTGATCAAGCAATCCTAATGCCAGATGTTCTGTCTGCTGGGCTTCCCTTGGTGCTTAGCTGTATCTTCATAAATACCTGGGTTTTAACTGTTATACAGAGAGTGAACCACAGAAGCAACTGTTACAGGAGAAATGGAAAAGTTCTTCCAGAAGGGAACTGCATGCATGTTTTAAAGGAGGAGAATGCAAATGAAAATTAGCAGAGTTCAAATGGAAATGAAGGGGAAAGAGTGGGGAAATGTCTTTTCCTCATATGCAGAAGTCATCTGTGCTATCCTTGAGGGAAGTAACCCTTTGCCTGGAGAAGTCCACAGACTGCTACAAACAGGACCAGAACTATAACCAGGCAAGGTTTATAATATCACAAGCAGATAAGCAACTTGAGATGCCCGTGGATCTGTTCAAGGCTGTATGTCAAGGCTGTGGATGTTATAATAGTGGGAGGTAGTAATGTCCAAGCAACTGTGACTTTCAAGTACAGGAAACAGAGGACTTCTCCACCAGGTATCTGAACATTTTTTCATGGGGAAAGAGTTCAAGGAATCTGGTCGGATATTTTAAATCCATAATTTGAACCTATGACCCAGTAAAGAGAATATATTGCTATAAAAAAGAGAGAAATATAGATGTTAATGACTCAATAAATAATCAATGGAGTTACCTCAGTTTAAGGTGTAGCAAATAAAATTTTTATTTTAAACTTTTCTAGCTGTTGGAAAGGTAAAATGATTTGTCTCTTATTCAAAATCCATTATTTTGCTTTATAAATTTGAAACTTAGAACCTACAGAAATTTCATTATGAGGGCATATGGTGGGAGGAAACAGGGAAATTGACCAAAAAAAATAGTCTGTAGCAAATTTATAATCCTATAAAGAAACATTTTTTAGTTTCCAATAGGACTATTCCTATATCTAACAGGAGGGGGAAAAAAGTGACCATGTTGGTAAAAGGCAGATGCTTTTGCTATTTTCAAATTCATTAGCACTTATTCACCATGAATATTGTAATTTTCTTCATTCTTGGTTTCTGACTTCTGACACTTCTCTATGCTACAACATTTGTGTTCATTTGCCACCAGAAAACACACACACACACACACACACACACACACACACACACACACACTGTAATTTAGAACAAAAAGATGAATCAGAGAAAATTACAGAGAAGAAAATTGACATATGAAAAAGGGGTAGGTAGGGCTTTGCAGGAAACCTTGGGGGGGGCAATCAAGGGAAATATCCCTGAGTGGAGGTCACTCTCTCCCAAAATAAGCCATGAAAAGTAGGAATGTGAGGGCGGGGCACATGCCACAAGTGCTGACTTGAGGTTAGCACCCATGTTAAGCCCCAGTGTCTTCTCCTTTTAATTTCTCATCTCACATCTTTCAGAGCCAGAGCTATGAACCTACGCTCCATCCCCGCCCCCCCTCGCTGGCATACCTCACTCACCTGCTGCACCCCTTCAGCTAAACACTGAAGGACACTTAAAGGGAAGGCACAAAGGTGGTCCCTTCCCAGGATGACAACTTGTGTGACAGAGAGCACCAGGCTCCACTGAGGGACTTTCAGGAATTAGGAAAGGAGATGGAGAAGCCCCACAGACAGTTTTTATCTAACAACATTTATGCAACTTTTTGAGCATCCTTCCTCACCAAACTCCAGAAAACAACAAAGGAACCTGGGAATTCATCTTAATGGAGCCATTAGCTTCAGGAACAATAGACAGGAAAGAGATATTTGTCTCCATCTTAGAACCCACTCCAATCCAAAGCCTAGTTCTTTGCCTGGGTCCTGACTCCAGTCCCCACGGCCCTCCCAGCCTCTCCCCTTCCCCATGGGATTCACGACGAGAAGTGCTGTTGAAAATTGGTGGCCCACCTTTGGTGGCAGAGGATTCAAGGGACATCAGACACATTTCTCCTTGCCAAATCAAAAACCTCTGATTCAAATGATAAAGGGAAAACTTGATTTCCAGTGCTCTGAAGCTTGGTCTTTCAAACAAAGGAGGGCTTGCTCGTTGAACTTTCCTTTTCAATCCTTTAGCTACAGTTAAATGCAGCCATTTTGGAAGAGAATTTCAAAGTCTATTGATGGCCAGATTGCACTATTGATTGATACCAAACACGAACTCAAAGCTACTCATCCAAGTCCCTTTAATTGGTCTGGAATGACACTTTTAAATGACTTTGGGAAGAGAAGAGAAAGAAATACGCCAAACAGAACTCACACAAAGAACATTTACATCCCGTCTTTGTTTCATTTTCTCTGGCAGAAATACAGACCACCAATTTATTTATTTATTTTTTTTTCTTGAGGAAAGTGGTGAGAATGTGAACAGCAGTTGGGACTTTTTCTTGTTCTGTTACCATAATTAGAAAAATAGACTAAAATTATGCAGGAGCAGATTGAGAGAAAAATACAGCCCTGCTTTCATATGAAATAACACTCTTTTTTAAATTCAAAACTTTTCCTCCCCCTGCACATGTCTCTCATCTCTGAGCATTTATGGTAACTCTTTCAAGATCTAGTTTAAGCCCCGTGCGGTGGTACACACCTGTGATCCCAAGGAGGATTGCAGGTTCTAGAACAACCTCAGCAACATAGTGAGACTCTGGGCAACCTAGTGAGACCCTGAATCAAAACAAAAAATAAAATAGGGCTAGAGGTATAACTTAGAGGTAGAATGACCTTGGGTTCAATCCCCAGTAACACACACACACACACACACACACACACACACACAGAATCTGGTTTAACAAGCATTCTTCAAAAAGGTTCAAGGTTAGATGGAAATAGTATTCGTGGTCATTGCTGCTGTTTATTAGGAAACAGTGCTCTGAGACCTTGGTGTCTTCGTGCTGGAACTAGGAAAAGACCACCACTCCACAATAACAGGTAATTGACGAAATCAGATTTGGATATAAAAAAAAAAAAACTAGCTAAATTATTTTCACGTAAATTGGAAAGGTGACCCATTAAATAGCCCATTGATTAGTCATCCTACACAGTATCATCTATAGGCCACTGCTTCTACTAGGGAGAACCATGAAAATCCATGCAGCAGATATATGCTTTTTTATATAACAGGAGATTATTCAAGGATTCAGTAGTCTTTTCTTTCTGACATTTGCTTTTCCTTCCATCTCCTTTCTCCTTGGGGAACATGTAGGGGAACATGGTTTATGCAAGCCTAGACTCAAGCCCTAATTAGTTCATGGATAAAGATGTTAGGGGCAAAGAATCCTCAACATGCCATCCTTGAGCCATAGAATCATGGGGGGGGGAGAAGGAGGAGGATGATGATAGGAGGAGGAGGGGGAGGAAGGGAAGAAGGAGAGAAATGATGAGAATGTGTTTCTGAGGATTTAACCCAGGGGCATTCTACTTCTGAGCTACACCCTCAGCCCTATTTTATTTTTTATTTTGAAACAGGATTTTTCTAAGTTGCTGAGGGTCTTGCTAAGTTGCTGAGGTTGGCCTTGAACCTACAATTCTACTGTCTCAGCCTCCCAAGTACTGGAATTACAGGTGTGAATCACCACACCTGGTGTGTTGTTTTTAAATCACACATTGATAAAGCTATCCCAGACACAGAGAATTCACATCTCAGAGAGTAAAGTCCTGAAACTTGAATTTTAAACAAACTCCCAAGATAGTTTTAGGTCATCTAAGTTCTGGGACCCTCATGAACCCTAAACCCACTGCTATTGCTATTAAGGCTTCACCAAGCAGACATTTGAAACTCCAATCGTCCAGCCCTTCTCCTGATTCTATATTCGAAAGTACAGTGTTTTCACCACTTAAGTTCCTTAAATCTCCTCAAAATCCTGTCTTCATTTCCTACCTGGCTGGCTCACCACAATTTCCCTTCCCGGTAAATCCCTATCATCTTATACCTTCCTGCTCAGGGACCTGGAGTGGGTTCTGGTTTGTATCTTATTTTAAAATAAATTCCTCAGCCTAGAATCCAAGGACCGAAGGAAGATCCCTTCTGCTCTGATTCCCTCCCCCTTCCCAAACTCCATCTGTCTAAACTTCCAGCACAACTGGCAATTCTTTCATTGCACCTGTGATCTCCTTCATCCTTGCTCATCTCTGCACTGGAACATTGCTCTCCCAGCCCTTCTCCAGCAACCCTACAAGCTGAACTCCAGCACATGCTCAAGGCCCGCCATCTCAGATGCCATCCTGACTCCTAGAGCCCTGAGCTCTGTTTCTTCTTTGAGCCTCCAAAGCATATGGCTTACACCTCTCTCAGGCTCATTCCATACTTGGCCTTGTCACATGCGCATGCACATGTGGTACTGGGAATTGAACTCAGGGGCATTCTGCCTCCAAGCTACATCCCAGCTCTTTTTATTTATTTATTTTTATTTTGAAACAGGGTCTAGCTGGGTTGCTGAGAGTCTCGCTAAGTTGCTGAGGCTGGCATTGAATCTGTGATGCTCCTGTCTCAGCCTCCCACGTACTGTGATTACAGGCATGCACCACAACACCCACTTGTCATTCCTTTCTTTACATACTCAACATGCCCGTCTTGCAATTCCTGACAAGCTGTCCTGGAAAGGTCAGCTTTGCACTCTCCCCTGCCACTATCCATGAACACAGTGGACCCGTGATTGTTTCATAGGACCCTGGATCTTTGCAGAGATTCTCCCCTCCCTTCTTCTTGTGTCAGCATGCCTGTGGTTTCTGGCATGAAAAATCCTGGTGAGTTCCACCAGTGATGTCCCTCTCCACCAGCACCCTGCAAACACACCCCTTTGTGGACATCTACTTGGAATCTGCCAAGAGCCTCCGATCCATCTCCCTGACTTCAGGTTCCTCCTATCACCACCCCCAGTCTTATTTGAAGAAATGCTTCTTGAGCCTCTTTCCAGGTCCTGAAACTACAGGCTCAACAAACTGAGATAAATTCACAAAGCTTTGGAACAGAAGATGAGTCACGTGTTATCTGTAGGACACTAAAAAGGTTCCAATGCCAACTGCTGGGTGTGAGAGTCTTGAACATAAGATACTTGGGTTTATGGAAGGACCATTCTGTATACACTGTACATCTCCTCTCCCCCGAACACCCAGTCTAGTACATCATATTCATTTTATATTATTTCTTCTCTTATCCCTGAAAACCAAGGCCTTTTGTGATGTGCTCCCAACCCATCCACCCAAACTTACTTTATCATACACATGCTCTCTCTCCCTTCAATATGGCACTCTCTCCCCAGCCGGGCCTCACTCATATTTGCTTCCCAGTGCTTTTCTGTTTTCTCTCTGCCCCACAGAACCAAGCCAACACCCAGCTGCCACCTGAAAGGCCCTGACAGCTCTCATGAAAAAGCAATCTCTTCTTTCTTTGTCTTTCCAAGCATAAAGAGCTAAATTATTCTGTGTAGCACTTAGATATGCTTCATCATTTGGCATTTCGCCATTTAAGCTTTATATGTTGATTTCTCAACCTAGATTGTAAGGTCACTGAAGGAAGGGACCACATCTTTTCATTTCCATGTCTCGAACCCCCCTGGTATTGAATAGTGATCAGGGCTCAATACATGTCCATGAATTAAACCCCAATCCTTGATATCTGCTCAGTGAGATGTGCAAGATAGCGTCTTTGTGCTTGAGGTTAAAATTAATTTGATATTTGAAAAGTGTAATAATCCACTTTCTCAGAGAAAGTAAAAAGGGGGGGAGCAATCTGAGGAAGAAAATGAAATTTGGGTTTAATTCTTGGGATGTAAAATTAAAAGGCCATCTGCCTTTGAGATACAGCAGATGTGCAATTGATATTCACTGCTCATTTGCCACTTGAATTTTGCAGACATTTAAGGCCATAATTGTTTATACAGTAAGATTCTAAATACCCTTTAGAGAGTAGCTTACTTTTCCTATAGTCCTTGTACTTCCTATCAGCAGATAAGAATTGGCTCTTATTTAACTAAAGCTTTAAAAGTAGAATTAAAAAATTCACAAGATGCCTTTTTGAAGAAAGTAATTGGACAATATCTATAAAAATTTAAGATGATATATTCTTGATTCAGCATTCTCTACTTAGGATTTTGTCCTAAAGTATACTGTAGTTATCTGAACAAAGATGTATGCACATTAATGTTCTCTGCAGAATATTTTATAATTATAAAATATTTAAAAGAGCCAAAATGTCCACAATAAAGTATTGATTAAATACATTATGAGTCATTCATAGAATATAATACTGTGCTGCCTTAAGAATGAGGTAGCTCAATAGGAATTGACAAGAAAAGATGTTGCATATGTGTAGAGCTTTTCTGGAAGGACACATGAGAAACTAAGAACCTAGAATGGGGGAAAACCTAGTTTCATAACACAATCTTTATATTTTTAAATATTTTTAACCATAGAGTATTTTTATTTCTAAAAACTAGCTAAAATTGATTTTTAAAAAATGGCACTAGTAAAGCTGGGCATGGTGGCTGGCATATACCTGTAATCCCAGTACTTGGGAGGGTGAGACAGAAGGATAACAGGTTCAAGGCCAGTCTCAGCCACTTAGCAAGAAACTGTTTCAAAACAAAAATTAAAAAGGGTTGTAGGTATAGCTCAGAGGTAGAAAGCCCCTGGATTCAATATCCAAAAAAAAAAAAAAATGGTACTAGTAGTTGAAAGGATTTAAATCCAAGACTGAAATGGCTCAATATCTAGTAAGAATTTCAAAAACATCTTTGCCATGTTACCTCTTCATCAACATAATCATAATTGAAATTATAATACTTATTAAAAGCCAACTTTTATTTTGGTTCACCAAATTCCAACTATTTTGTAATGATATCATTTCTCAGATTTGGACAAATACTCTGACTGGTGTTTGAGAGTCAGGAGTCAGTGGTGACAACAGAGATGAAATAGGCTTAGGTTTTGTACTAACAGCTTTTTATACTTTAAAATATAACCATTCTTATGTTTATATTTTAAAAATTTTAAGGTCTCCCTAAAAACAAAAACAAACAAACAAAAAAAACCTTGTGTACTAAATAGAAGGTACTCAGCTAGTCTTTTCTATTTACAATCCTACGTATGTTCACACTTATCCACAGAAGACATTTTTGGTTGCCTATACAACAGCCATTATCCTGGCTCCTTCTAGAAGAGCCTGAAACTACCAGCTACTCTTTCCCTAGCTTCCTCAATGGTTGCAGTTGTCTCATTGCTCAGGGTTCTTAGATACAGGAAACAAAATCCACCCTAATTAAACAGAAATGAATTTATTACCAGATACTAAAAAGTTTAAAAATATATGGCAAACCAGATAACCAAGATAAATGCCCAACTACACCTCAGGACTTCTAGAGATGCCACTCTTGTCACTGAGTTACCGCCTCTGACCCAACACTGACACTTCCACTAGAGCTGGCCCAAAAAAAGTCTAATATTTTTTTTTACCCTGATTGCAAGAAAATACAATCTGCAACAGCTACTTCAAGTTGCCTACTTTACCTAATCTGGCACCAGTGAGCATGCATGAGGGAATCCAGAACACCTATGGAATCCTAGCTGCAAGGGAGGCTAGACAATGCATTTTTAGATCTCCTAGACTGCAACATGTCACATTAATTGTTCTGCTCTGACCCATATAAAATAAGGAGTTTTTCTCTTTAATAAAAATATAGAGACCCAAGGAGAGCCTTTACTGTTTTTCTTTCTGCATTTGGATACAGGTACAATGGGCATGATGCTTGAAGCTGCCACAGGCTCCTCAGAACCATGAGGGGATGCACTGCCAATGCATATTTTTCATCTTTCAATGTCTCTGAGCCTCTTTCCTTGAGTCTGTAGCACTGCTTACAATTTCCTCATTTCTAAAATCTCCCCTTCTTTTCTCTCTATCCTTCATCATCCAATGCCTCTCCTCTCCATTTCCTAGAATGTCTTCTGTCTGTGTTTACTTGTTCACCTCCTGTTCCTTCTTCATTCACTTGCAACTGGACTTCTGACTCAGTCACACTCATAAAGCATCTCACCATGAGATCACCACTGCCATCCTGATTGGCAAATTCAGTAAGTATTTTTCAGTTTTCAATTTCCACCATCTCTCTGCTATACTGAAGTCTCGTCCATCTCCGCTTTATTGAAAGTCTCTACTCTCATTCAAGACAATCTACCCTCCTGGACCCCCTTCTCCCTCTCCTTTTGTTTTTCTCACCCTCTTGTATGGGATCTCTCTCTCCTTAAGTGCTTTTTCCATGGCTCATGGCTCCTCTGATCTACACTCTGCAGTTGGTTTTCATTTTTCTAAACATCACCTGAATTCTGAAGATCCTTAATAGTATTTAAATATTTAAGGTCTCCCTAAAAAAATACTAATGTTATAAATAGAAGAAAGTACGCAGCCAAAAGTACATCAGTCCCGAAGCCCCTGAAATTAATATGTCCAAAACAAAGCTATCATTAATCCTTTGAAATCTGCTTCTTCTGTGACCTCCACCTGCTTCTTCACTCAACATAAAGATCTGACGTCATCTCCACTCCTCTCTCTGCCTCAAATATACAGTAAACTTCAATCAACTGTGGATTCCATCTAATCACTTCCCACCTGTGCTCCTTCACCAGTTTTCACACATTACAGCAGAATGACTGAGACACAATGCAAACATGACAATTCTGTTCGACTCCCTTAAACTTTTTAAATGTCTTTCATCATTTACAGGACATGGATCAAGCTTTTCCGCAGTGTCATCCTTCTCCACCTCTCTAGCCTTGTCCCTTGTGTTGAAGTTTTGCTTCAGCGACTCCAAACTCCTTGACTTTAATGAAATGTACCATGCTACTGTATGATTCTTTATCTTGGCTGTTATTATTAATTCTGCCTGACACTCTTCCTCTACTTCATCACTTGGTCTGTACTATCAAGTTCAAATACCATGTCTTCCTAGATTCCTTTACTCAGTTGAGCATTTACTATGAATCAGGCACTGAGCTTAGAGCTAAAGCATCATTGGTGAAGGAGACATAGTTCTGCTCTTAAGAAATCTACAGCTGGATGTGGTGGCACATGCCAGTACTTGGGAGGCTGAGAACAGGAGGATTGCAGGTTCAAGGCCAGCAGTGGCAATTTAGAGAGACACTCAGAAACCTCATGAGAGAGACCCTATTTAAAAAAAAAAAAAGACAAAACTTTTTTAAAAGGGTTGAGGGTTTAGTTTGGAGGTAGAATGTCCCTGGGTTCAATCCCCAGAATCCTCCCCCAAAAAGAACTCTACAACCAACATACTGACCTCTTGTTCCCCCAGTTCTTTGTGGATTGGGTGTCCTTCTCTAGGCCCCCATAGCAGACACTGTTGGTCGCCTAAGCAGCAACGACACCACCCCTTCCTTCCCTTTACAGTGGGCCTGACCCCATTCCCAGCTTCAGCAGCAAATGTTGGTACATTTAAGCCCAGCGTGGTGATTCGGTGCCTCTTATTTATTTATTTATTTTTATTTTTTGCGGTACTGGGGATTGAACTCAGGGGCATTCTACCTCCGAGCTGTACCCCCAGCCCTATTTTTTATTCTTTATTTTGAAACCAGGTCTCACTAAGTTGTGGAGTGCCTCACTAGGTAGCTGAGGCCATGGTGCCTCTTTTGTAGTGGCCAGTTCTGCGCCCCAGGTGCTGTGGTTTGAATGTCATCTCCTCCAAAACTCATGCTGAAATTTGTCATTGCAACAGTATTAAGAGGTGTGTCCTTTCACAGGTGATCGAGCAATGATGACTCCGCTCTCCTGGGTGGGACCGATGCTCTTAGAAAAGGGTGGGTTTAGCCCCTCCTGCATTTTGCTGTCTGCTTGAGATGCCCCAGTTAGCAGGCCCTCACCAGATGACCTGATCACAGAACTCACAACCTCCAGAGCTACGAGAAAGTAAACACTTTGTTCTAGTTTTGGGGAGAGGATGTTTTTTCTCTCCTTTTGGACTTGAATAAAGAAACATGTTGAATAGTTGCTGATGGCAGTTATCTTGTGACCCTGTGAGGAAAATTAACCTGAAGTCCAAGGACAAGAGCACAGAGCCCAAAGATATAAGGGATTGGGGGTTGGGGCGGAACCAGAACCAGAACCTGGAAATAGATCCACCTCTGGACTTAGCATATGAACTAAAGAATTTCTCTACTTTGCCATTATTATTATTATTATTATTATTATTATTATTATTATTATTATTAGTGGTACTGGAGATTGAACTCAGGGGCATTCTCCCTCCAAACTACACCCTCAACCATTTTTATTTTTTGTTTTGAAACAGGGTCTTGCTAGGTTACTGAGGGCCTCACTAAGTGGCTGAAGCTAGACTCGATCCTACAATCCTCCTGTCTCAGCCCCCAAGTATTGGGATTACAGGCATGCACCACCACAACAGCTGAACTTCTGTATTTTAAAGCCAGGCGGAGCAGGTATTTATTGTACTTATGAATGGAAACCAATATGAACCACCTCTGTCTCCCACCTGTGGCTCCCCATGGAGTGTATGAAGCCACCCTCTCCTCCACTCCCGCTCACGGGCTTGGCCTCAGTTCAAACTCAGTCCATTGCTCAATGGTATGACTCAGTATCTTCTTACCCAGCTCCTTCCCCTCCTGCTCAAGGCTTCCTCCAATCTGTTCTCCATGGGACTTCCACTGTGATAGTTCTACCGCTCCATCCTTCTCCCTGTCATTCCCTGCTTAAAATCATTAATGATCCTTTGCAATATTCAAGGAAAGTTCACATTTTGCATAATTTATGCAGAAGGTATTTTGTGTCTGCCCCAGCCATGATTTTAGATTTTTCTCCTCCATTCCCTTTTGCCTTCCCTGTACCAAAATATCACACACAAGCCAGGCGTGGTGGCACATGTTTGCAATCCCGGTACTTGGGAAGCTGAGACAGATCAGCAATCTAGGCCTTCTGCAACTTAGTAAGATCCTGTTTTAAAATAAGAAATAAAATAGGGCTGGGGCTATAGCTCAGAGGTATAAGGTCCCTGGGTTCAATCCCCAGCACCAAAAAAAAAAAAAAAAAAAAAAATCACACACAGTTACACAGTTGCTGGGACGTGAGATTCTCTCATTTGTATGTTTGTAAGCTTTGCCCTACACCTGGAGTTGCCCACCCCCACCCCCACCATCCACCTCTAAACTCAGCAAAGGCCTTCAAAACTCACAAACTCCAGTGCCACTGTAGATGTCCCGTTCTCTGCAGCACCATGGTGATTTTTCTGCCATAACATTCACCTCACTGTGTTGGAATTATTTGTTTGCTTAAACTTCTTGAGACAGGGACCAGGTGGCATTTACACATAAACCCACAAACTCTCAATACTGACCTCGATGCCTCTGACTGACATTCTCTGCAAAGGGTTTTAAGGAATGGAGAGGAGAGGAGGGAGGAAAGGGGAGAGGGAAGAAATGCAAGAGACAGGAAAGGGAAGCAAGTCAGTATTGACTCCTTAGGGAGAAAGAAGGGGTCAAGACAGCCAGTAAATTAATCACAGCTTGTACTCTGAAAAGCTCAAATTACTGACTGCCCTGTCCATATATTAGTCCATATATTAGTGTGTGTGTGTGTATGTGTGTGTGTGTTTCACTAGGGATCGAACCCAGGGACATTCTACCTCTAAGCTACACCGCCAGCCCTGTTTTGTTATTTTTTTATTTGAAACAGGTTCTCACTAAGTTGCTGAGTGCCTCACTAAGTTTCTGAGGCTGGCCTTAAACCTGCAATCCTCCTGTCTCAGCCTCCCAAGTACTGGGATCACAGATGTGTGCCAGCACACCTGGCTACAAGTCTGAATTTTAAAGCATTTTTGCCAGAATAAAAAAATGTAGACCCATGCACTCCCTAGTCTCATAGCTTCAGATTCACCCTGCCCTTGGTGCTTCGTGCCTTTGAACAAGTATTAAAGAGGCCGCTGCCGCCACCACCACCTTCTGGAATCATGAGGAACATAGAGAAAACAAATAGCTGTTGATATAGGTAATGTTCATGTTTCCCAATTGTAGCAGCATATGGCGCTAGTTGTAATGGCCTGGTGTAAAGCATTTCTGGACGATATTAATGACCAACCAGGTTAATGACCAAAGACTCGGCCTCAGGCCATGAACATGCTCTCCCGTTCATTAGTCCCGGGGAAATGACCTCAGCTATGTTCATTACAGCTCAATTATACTCACATTTCTCAGAAGGAAAAAAAAAAAAAAAGAGCATTTTCATCCTAGTACCAAGCTCTGTCCCTTCTTTTACCTTGACACATGGGCAATAAAGACACAAAACAAGTTATTAGTCCAAATACCAAGCGTGTAAAGGAAGTAACACTATTGCTTTATCAACTTCCATTCATCAAAAGAACTAAACCCAGGGACCTCAGAGGTCATACAATAGGCAAATCTGGCCTTTCCTCGTGGTTTATACTTCCCCTGGGAGTTCTCTGAAGGTGGAGCATGGCACTAACCACATGCGTGACTCCCCAGATGTTCTGAGTTTGCATGAAAATCTGAAAGCTCAAAAGGAAAGGCTTTGCTAACAAGATGGAAAAAAAAAAAGAAAAGAAAAAAAAAATGGCTTCTTCAGATATCAATCTATCATTCAATCAATCAATATATTTATGGAGTGCCTTTTATGAGTAAAAAAAGTCCCTTATGTGGGTTGTGAGTAATTCACAAAGTAAAACATCCTGTACTTGGGAGCCTGAGACAGGAGGATTGCAGGTTGGAGAGCAGTCTAAGCAATGTTGCAAGACTTCAGCAACCTAGTTCCAAAACAGACCCTGTTCCAAAACAAAAAAGGGTGTAGCTCAGAGGCAGAATGCTCTTGGGTTCAATCCCCACTATAAACAAACAAACAAACAAATAAATAAGGAGGGAGGCAGGGAGGGAGAGAGGATGAGAAGGAAGGAGGGAGAGAGAGAAGAAGGGAGGGAGGGAGGCTGGCTCAAGGAACATAAAATCAAGTTACATAGCATGTACACACCAACACATGCTGTGGTGGTTTTAAACGTGTCCCAAACTATGTTGACATCTTTTCATCCAGAGGTGGTCTATACTCATTGTCCCTGAATACAATTTTAGTAACATATTTGTAGCCAAGAAAACGCAGCCGCAACATCTGTGTGATTTCTGAGGCTGTGTCACAGAAAGTCATGTGGCTTTCTACCCTACTAGCTCAGACACTTGGACTTGGGTCCTGGGCCACTGTGTACTTCCAACTACACAGAAGCAGCCATGTTTTAGGAAACCCAGGCTGTGCGGAGGCCCGAGGCAGTGCCATAGATCCTGCGGTCCAGAGGATGGCAGTACCCACCATCAGATGTGTGAATGAAGCTGCCTCTGGAAGATTCACCCCAGCTTGAGACTCTTCCCAGCTGAGTCTCTGGTATAGATCAGAGGCTGCTCTTTCCCAGTGGTTCCTGCTGGAAGTCCTGAGGGAGGGAGGTGTGTGTGTGTTTGTTTGTGTGAGTGTGTGTGTGTGTGTGTGTGTATGTGTGTGTTGCTGGGGATTGAACCCAGGGGCATTCTACCTCTGAGCTACACCCCCCAACTGTATGTTACATTTTATTTGGAAGCGGTCTTGCTAAGTTGCTGAGGGCCTTGCTGAGTTGCTGAGGCTGGTCGCAAGCCTGCAATCCTCCTATCTCAGCCTCCCAAGTACTGGAAATACAGGTTTTTGCCACCATATCTATCTTCTTTTTAAAAATTTGAAATGGTCTCGCTAAGATGCTAAGGGTTTCACGAAGTTGCTGAGGCTGGCTTCGAACCTGCGATCCTCCTGTCTTAGCCTCCCAAGCAATGGGATTAAAGGTATGGGCCACCCTAACATGGTTTTTGAGGTCACAGAGTAAAGGAGGGTATTTTATTCTTTCTCTCTTTCTCTCTCTCTCTCTCTTACACACACACACACACACACACACACACACACACACACACACGTGGTAGGTACACACAGCTGCTCTGTGACACTCTGTAATAATTTTCACATGTATCTTCCTAGCTCAGACATGCTCTTCAGAGATCTGTGAGAAAGGGCTGTCACTTAATGAAACTGCATTTATCCTGCATCTGGGGAAAAAGCTCTAAGACTGCCTCAGTGAGGCCATGTGGTGCGTTCAATGTGAAGAAAATTAATTCCAAAGTCACAGTAACATGGATCTGGTAGGAATGTCACCTTGTATCACAAGGAACTAGCAGCTCTTTCTAATACCACTGGTGGGTGCCCCTCTGCCAGGCTTGGCCACCTGTTCTTTCCTCTCTACAGCCTTTCTTTGGGATTTCTGCCACTCCCAGATCTGCCTCCATGCCATCCCAAATCATCCTGAATCTCCAACTGCCATCAGCCATCTCTGCTGGCAAATCCCATTGTAACCTCAGCACCTTCAACTTGGAGGTGCTAAGTAGAGCTTCACATTGTAATTCTCACCTCACCAATGGACGCCACGCTCCCTATGCCCTAAACACCCCCACTCTGCGTTCCCAGACGCCTTTGCCTGCGGATGGTCCCCTGTCACCAATCACTCATGTAGTCTTGATTCTCCCCAGAATAGTCCTGCAAGTTGTCTCCTTCCTTCTCAATCACTAAAAAAAACCCCACTCAAAAGTGCACAGGCTTGACCCAGTATGTCATTTGTAGGGACAGAAATACAATGGCATAACATTTTGGCCAACAACAGACCATAAATGATGGTAGGCCGGACATGGTGGCACACGTCTGTAATTCTAGTACTTGCGAGATCAAAACAGGAGTATTGCAGGTTCGAAGCCTGCCGCAGCAACTTAGCAAGGCCCTCGGTGACTTAGCAAGACCCCCAGTTCAAAATAAAAAATAGAAAGAGCTTGGAGGTATATCTCAGAGGTAGAATGACCCTGGGTTCAATCCTCACTACTATTCAAAAATAAATAAATAAAGTTTGACGTCCCAAAAGATTATAATAAAACTGAAAAAAATCTCTCCTGCCTAATGACATCGCAGCCACTCTAACACAGCAGTGTAACGCCTCACTCACATGTTTGTAAACAGACATACTATAAACAAGCAGACTGTGCTGCCAGGTGTAGAAAAGTATAGCATACACTCTCATGTGCTTTGCATAACAGTTGACAATGACAGTAAACAACTACATGCTTATGCATTCACTACACTATACTTTCCAAACTTTAGAGAGCATTCCCACATATTTAAAATAATTACTGTAAAACAGTGAGGTGTTTGACCTCAGCCTGATACATCTTGTGTTTACACCTCTCGTTGGCATCAAGAAGCCACACTGATGAGTGACCTACACCATCTAGGTGTGTGTAAGTTCACTCCATGATGTTTGTACAATGACAAAATTGCCTAGGATACACTTCTCAGAGCGTATCCCTGACGATGGGTGCCCCGGGGCTGTAGTTCAACACTGCTAGAGTATGGATTTCAAGGGGCCGAGAACAGTGGGGCATGTGTCTTGGCAAATGGACAGAAGCCAGATATCTAAGAGACTAATGTGGAATATTGAAAACCTGAGCCCTGTCTCATAAACCATCAGGTGTCATGGGAGGATTTCGGGTAGAGAACTTAGACCTTTATTTATAAATATCCCTCTGGGAAAAGGATAGAGGGCAGGCAATAATGCAAGGAGACTAGAAGCAGAAAAACAGGTGAGCAGTTCTGCAGGTGGCCGGGTGGGGGAGATGCTGGGCGTGCTCTAAGGTGGAGGAGGGGGATGGGCAGGAGGGGCCAGAGTGAGAAGTTGGGGAAGCAGGTACAGCACAGGCCGAACTAACTGGACCAGGTGGATGAGTGACTGCCAGGGGTCAAAGGTGAGTCCCTGGAGACGGGCAAAATGGCGCCACCATCACCTAAGACAAGGTACATGGACTAGAGAGAAGATACGAAATCTTCTTTGGAAGGAGGTGAGTTTGAGGTACCTCCAAGATAAGCAAGAGGATAAATCTAGTAAGTGTTTAGCTTTGTAGTCAAGGAGTAAGACTTGAGCCCAAGACGTGATTTGGATGTCATTACTGTACAGATAGTTAAAACCATCGGTGCTCATGATGTTACTTGGGAACATGAATTGGATTACCACTCAGGAAATTGTTTCTCCAGGCCTAGATTGTGAGACTAAGGTTCCAGTATCTAGGGTTGTATGAGCATTTGTTTCAATGCAACCCGAGTTACAAGCCAATGTTACCTTGACATTGGAATTTAGTCTGGGCACTTGATATATGCCACATGGTCTTAGTCAAGTGTGCTTCCAGAACCTTTGATTATGACCAGGCTAAATACCATATGTTCCATTAGATTTCATATTCTGGCATGGAATTCAATGAGAAATTGCTACCTGCACCTACAACATATGCTCTCCAAATCACCATTAAGCTTCACAATGCAGCCGTGCAATTAATTTTTAGCAGAGATACACTAATAGCTGCCCATCATGTGTAGCAGCCTGAAAGGCACGCATTTTACATTTGCCAGAAAGAACATATTGCCCTCCATATTTTTGTCATCTCCCTTCAGAGGGTAAGAAAATTTTGTTAGTTGTTTAAGACAGGAATGCAAGTTTAAATTTGCTCAGGAGTGGAATGGATATCTGCTTTTGAAAACTCATTGGCTGGTTGTCCAGGGATGGTTACTCATTGTCCAGACTGTAACACCAAGAAAGAGAGAGTTAAGCAACTTCTTTTTGTTTTAAATTGAATTGGCTCTGATGCAGAAGTCCAGTGATTCAAGCTTGGGTAGATGGTCATTTCATGTCACTTTAAGATAAAGCAGGCATCTGCAAATACATACTGCCACTTTGCTTTGAGCTCAGAACAGTGCTAAAACACTCGACATGCATATTTCATTGAATTATCCCAAATCTTCTGTGGTAGCTATTATTGTCTCATTTTACAGATGGTGAGACTACTTCAACCTAACATAAAATATTCAGACAAATGGGCTTCTCCAGTTATATTTATATCAAGAGAAACTAAGTCCATGATTTAGGATTCACTGATGTTTTACCTCCCTGGCTAGTTTTGTAAGAGCCCTATCATGGAGTATCAGGTACAAGCACATTGTAATGAATGTCTATTGTTTTTGCCTCGCTAGCTTCCCATCCCCCCTCTTCCAATCAAATAGCTCTTTTGGGGAATATATCCTTCCCACCGTGTGATACAGATGGAGGTGTCAGCTAATTGATGTACCTGCTTCCTCCCCACAGGTGTAGACACAGAAGCCTACCTGCTCAGTTGAAAATCCTGGACCCAGTAATAACCAAGCCAGGACAAGTCTGTCACCCAAGAGGGCCAAACAGCTTATAAGCAATGACCACATACATCCTGCTCATTTGCCTGCACTCACTAATTCTCAGGACAAGGAACCCTAGAACAGATTTTTGGGGAAGAATCTGCCAGGGTCAGAGAAAAGAGGATCAAGTTGAGGCAGAGCCAAAGAAAGTGGGTTCTGACACCGTCATTCAAGTCCTTGAGCCACTCTCCTGGAGCTATTTCATTCCTGGTGACATCAGCCAATACATTTCCCTTTTC
>PVLC010003531.1:40919-96263 GCA_004027655.1 Graphiurus murinus | reverse complement strand
TTTTTTTTTTTTTTTTTTTTTTTTTTTTTGCGGTACTGGGGATTGAACTCAGAGGCATTCTACCTCCGAGCTATACCCCCAGCCCTATTTTTTATTCTTTATTTTGAAACCGAGTCTCACTAAGTTGCAGAGTGCCTCACTAGGTAGCTGAGGCTGGCCGCGAACCCGGATCCTCCGGTCTCAGCCTCCCGAATGCAGGGATTACAAGCGTGCGCCACCACGCCCGGCTCCCAGCTACTTTTTAAATTCTGAAACAAGGTCTCACTAAGTTGCAGAGAGCTTCCCTAAGTTGCTGAGATTGGCTGCGAACCTGCAATCCTCCTATCTCAGCTTACCAAGTAACAGAATTACAGGTGTGCACCACCACATGTGGCCATTCGTGTAGTTTATTTTTATAGGTGGGAATTGGATTTCAGATATTTTTCCTAGTTCCTATTTTTTTGTTTTACCCAGCACTATATTTTCAGATTCATTCATGTTGTCAGGAATATTTCTACTCATTACTTCTACCAGTTGCATACTATTTATGCTAGTCTTTCATTCTTTGCCCTTTCGGTCATTCTTTGTCTGTTTCTGTGCTCATGAGGATCATCTGCACTGACACATTACCTAGAGCCACAGGTCCACTGGCCTCCAGTTGTGTTTGACTAATGGGAGGCACCAACACGAGACTGAGGGTGGGCAGAAAGGGGTCAAGTTGCTACATTGCCATCTCCCTCCCTCCTTGCCTTACTAAGAATTTGGCAGTAGGCCCATTCCTTTATGGGGCTACCTTCTTCTGGAATGTCCCTCTTTTGTGACTCTAGTCTGACTGGGCTCCAGTCATATCATTCTCTTCCCTTATCCTTATTTGATATAGTGGCCCAAGAACTGCAGCCACTAAATTTTACCAATATAGCCTCATAGAAATGGTATGACAGTTGATTTATGTGTTGATTTGGCTGGGCCACAGTGCCCAGATGTTTTTGGGTGATGTTTTTGGATGACAGTAACATTGAAAAGGGTGGGTTTTGAGTAAAGCAGAGTGCCACCATGATGTGGGTGGTCCTCATCCAATCAGTTGAAAGCCTGGATAGAACAAATGACTGACCTCCCCAGAACAAGAGGAAATTCTGCCAGCAGATGGCCTTGGCCTTCCAACTTGAACTGCATCATTGGCTCTCCCCTGGCCTCCAGGCTGACAACCTCCTGACTTGAGCTGGAGCATTGGTTCTTCCCTGGTCCCCAGGCTGCCAGGCCAGCTCTCAGATTTTAGACTTCCCAGCCTTTGTAACTGTGTGAGCCAATTCCTTGTAATAAATCTCTTTCATTCTATATATACATATCCTATTGATTTTGTCTCTCTGGAGAAGCCTAATACATATGGGCATACAAATTGTCTCCAATTCCCAGATACCACCCACAATGCTATAAGGAACATATATAGATGTTTCCTCATGGGAACATAGGAGAATTCCTTTGGTTTACATACCCAGAAGTGAAATTTCTGGGTCATAAGATGATACCAACTTTTAGTGTTATACAACATAATGCTCTAAAAAATTACAGCATTTTACAATTATTTATGGAGTGTCTGCCATGTGCCAGCCATTAGGTTTGGGAGCGACAGACAGAATAATCTACAAAATCATTGTGAACTCCCTGCTTATATTGAACTTTCAGCAGAAACATATATAAACGATCTGTTACAGTTGGTGCCCAATAAAAGTGTAATTACTCATGAAACCAAAATTATCTACTTCGCACGGCTTACTGTCTACAGTAATACAGCATTATTATTCTACTATCTTAATGAACATGACTTTACTATTGCAGGACATTCTTGGCCAGGAAGATAAAGACTGCAAATAATTTCCTGAAAAACTTATTCAATAAACATATGATTGGCTTTTCCATAGATAACATGAACTGTTTATTTTCCTCATCCCGTCCCTGGATGCAGAAATAAAAGATTAAGTCAAGACCTCTGGTTTCTTAGCTGGGCTACTAATAATCTAAAATGTGCATACAACTGAATGGATAGAAAGCATCTTCAATCCTGAGTGTTCTCATCTATAAAAAGGGACAAGGGGGGCTCTTGTTGGTGATCCTAGTGCTGACTGGTATGCAAATCTGCACTCCTAGTGTTGACTGGTATGCAATTCTGTGCAGAGCAATCAGCAGCAATAAAATTGGCAGTTTCTTGGGAGGTTGAACGTAAGCACTCTTATTAAGACTTAAGATATGGAAAGGAGATAAAACTATTTTCGTCCTACAAAAGAAGTGAAAATTTTTGTAGCAATTACTACCCCTATGCAGCCTTTGGGATTGTGTGCCAGAAGCAGGCATAAGCAAATCAGAACCACATAGTGATGGTGGTGGTGGTGGTGATGATGATGATAGAGACTGCTATGGTTTGAGTATAATTCAAGTGTCCCCAAAGGTCCACATATAAAGACCTTGTCCCTAGGGTGACAGCATGGGGAGGTGCTGTGAACCTTTAAGAGGTAGAGACTAGTGGGAACCTCCTAGGTCACTGGGGGAGTATCCTATAAGGGAATCCTGGGACCTCAGTTTCTCAGTCTTTCTCTGCTTCCTGGCTTGAGAGCTACTCACTCCAGCATCTACTCCTGCCATTGCCATCTGGAGCCCTCACCAAAGGCTCAAACAAATGGAATCACCCGAGCTTGCATTTGAACCTCCACAATTATGAACTAAAAGAAATCATTTCTCTCTACTAAAATAGTTGCCCTGGGTATTTTTGTTGCAGCAACACAAAGCTGACTAATATAGAGACAATGAAGCACCACAGAAGAAAAGAGCTGAGGATGTCCTGGCACTTATACTGTACTTGGTGCTATTCTAAGATGCATGAACTCACTTGGCTCTTATAATAATCCTATGAGATCAGTGCTATTATCTTGTCCAATTAATTGATAAAATTCAGTGATGACAAGCAACTTTCCAGAGCTGCTACTATTTTCATTTTTCTTATACCCCTTTGAAGGTGTTAATGAACAATAAGCCAAACACCTGACAAAATTAAGATAAAATAAGAATATACTGAGAAACCAGGCAGCTATCTGTATTTACTGGGAATTTCTCTCAAATGATGGTAAGTTGATCATGATTTTACAGGACCATAGTTTCACAATAGTAAGCATCTAGTTAGTAGCATGGTGTGGATGTTGAACTGGAAAGATGTAGATTGTGTTTATTAAGTCAAATTGTATCTCACTGGTTCCATGCATTTCCTGGTATAATATTGGAATCTGGGTTTTTTTAAGTGGACCATTTTTTCTCCTCTGAACACCTACAGTTTTCTGAAATTACTAATTTCATGCTTAAGCATATATAGAGACTGACTGCAAAAGCATTAAACCTGTATTTAAGCCTCAGCTCAACTCTCTCCTGGCTGTGTTTCCTGAAGCCACTTTTATCTACCTGTCTATAATTCAGTTTCTTCATGGGAAACAGATAAGGCTTAGATAAGGTCACTCAACCAGAGCTCACACTCCATGACATTACCTTCCATCAGCTCTACCACTAGCATTGCATGGGTGTCCAGCTCTTGTATGTGTTGTTATTCAACTTCTGAATGCGTATCATGCCTCTCTAAAGAACTGTAAATTCCTTAAGGGCAAAAGCTCTACCATATATTTTGCTTTTGAAACCATATAAAATACACTGTTTTTCAAATTCCCCACAGTGATATTAGTGGATGATCAAAAATACCTTCCAAATGAATGAGCATACACTTGCTGGCCGTGATTGACTCATCAGCCATAAACGCTATTTTAGCTATCCCCTGTATGAAATTTTGGAAGATGACAGGACACTGGATGTGGGCTGAAATGATGGGAACTCCTCTCATTGATCTCAGTCACAGGTCTGACAAGATGACACTCACAGAGGGGGCCCTGACAGAACGCGGCTGCAGCAGACTGCACCGCGCCAACCTCAGACAGGATCACGGGATCACACAGCCAGGGAGAAATTACATAATGCTCAGAAATTTGCTTTGGCACAGGGTGGGGACACTATGGCACCACTTTGTGTGTGTTCAGCAATTTCCCTATCCCCTGCTTTTTCTGTTTTATACTTCCGGGCATGAAAAAGAAAAAAAAAATTTTTTTGCATAACTGCTTTAACTGAGAGACAGCTGACCCAAAAGAAAAGATTTCAGAGAGCTACCCTGACAGCTAATTAGGCCATCCTTAGCTATTCATTTGTTTTCTGAAGACCGAGGATTTTCCACTTTAAAAATCCATATTTCATTGCTATTTCTAGGGCAGGACAAAAGAAATGGACGCAATTTAATTATGTATTGCTCTCCAGTCTGGCATGAGCATGGTTCCATTACAAAATATAGAGCACTGTCAAGCTAGAGTACTGTAAAAATCTAATCAACTTTTAGTCATTTGGGAGCTATTTCTAGCTTGAGGAAATTCCAGATTCCTTGCTCCGGTGTCTTCTTTTTTCCTCTTCCTTCTGCCAGCCGTTGGTTTTTCTGTTCATTAGCACCTCCAAAGGAACATGAGGAATGAAACTGTAAGTTGGGCCACTGTGGAGCAGTTCTGGCAAATCACCTGCTGAGTTCAAATGATATTTAATGTGTGCTCTGACTGCTCTCCATTTGTTACAGATAATAAAGAAATAGCTCTGGGGCAAATTGAACACCTGGGGTTGGGAGAGACCTTATCAAGCTTGGGAGAAACCTTGTTGGATTTTTAGTGCAAACTCACTCTACAGATTATAAAATTGAGGTATGGTAAGACAAAATTTGATTTAACAGAAGTTACATACATAGCTGGCGGCAGAACTGGAACTTGAACCCAAATCTTCCAAACTCTCAGTTTAGTGCTCACCCCCTCATACTATTTGTGAAGATACATCTCTAAGAAAGGCATGAGAAAATAAAAGGCCCTATTTCTAACACATTTCCAGAAAGATTCGAGGAAGGCCAGCATTCACGATGCATATTCAATGAATATTTTAGGAAGATTCAAGAAATGTTCATATTCAACAGTCATTCTTGAGCCTCTTACATGTCCTTCTCTTTGTGCTTTCTCATATGTTTTCACCACAGCCTGACAACGCTGGTTTTGTTATTTCCATTTTGCCAAGAATGAAGCGCAGGCTCAGAAAGGAAGAGGTTTGTTCAAGGGCACAGAGCTAGTGATGTAAGTCCAATTCCTCAGGCTCAGTACAGAGCTTTCTCATTCCTCTCAATGCTTTACAAATTTTAGTTACTCACCTTCTACCTTCACAGTTTTGGCTACCCAAACTATGATGTATTTAATGTTTCCTTCTAAATTGAGTCACTATTTTTATTTAAATAGGGTTAGCCATTATTTAAGTAACAATGTCCATGAAATTAAGGCTTTAGTGGGTTAAATGGGGGAGTCCTATATGAAAGTTAAAAACAAAACTTTAAAAAATTAAAAAAAAAGAAAGTTCACATGGCACCCAAAATATCAATTGTCAACAGTGATATTGACTCTACACACTGAGAAATAGGTATCTCATGGGTCCTTGGTAAGGAAAAGAAAACAGTATGGAGGATCCTCAGACGAATGGGAATGAACCTACCATATGATCCAGTAATACCACTTCTGGGTATCTACCCAAAAGAATGGAAACCAAACTATCAGACCGACGTATGTGCATCTATGTTTATAGCTGCACAATTCACAATAGCCAAACTATGGAAGCAGCCAAGATGTCCATCAACAGATGAATGGATCACAAAACTATGGGATATGTACACAATGGAATTTTACTCAGCCATAAAGAAGAACAAAATCATGTTATTTGCAGGGAAATGGATGCAACTGGAAAACATTATGTTAAGTGAGATTAGCCAGTCACAAAGAGTAAAAAAGCATATGTTCTCCCTAATTTGCGGATGCTAGGGAGAAGATGGGGCATAAGAGGGTCTTCAGATGAAAAAGGAGAGACCCTCAAAAGCAAAGAAGTTGATTTAGCCAAGGGGGTTGGACGGGGCCGGGGGGGACACTAATGTATATACTCACTAAACTGAACTTGAGAAGGAGGGAGGGCGAGGGAGCGGGGTGGGAATTTGGGGAAGGGGTCAAATGAGAATTGTGAGCACATGTATCGTTATCAATTTGCACCTAACAAAGATGTATGCTTACAATGTATGAATAAAAATAAAAATTTAAAAAGAAAAAAGAAAAACTCCCCCCAAAAAAAGATAGGTAGCACCTAGACTACTTCGGGCTTTGTGTTCATCATTATCATTTTTTACCATGAGTCATAGGATCCTAATCTTTACATGCACCAGAATCTCTTGAAACTTTTGTTAAAATGCATATGCCCAGACCCCAGACTCCTAGATGAAAGGTAAAGTCTAGTAATTGATGTTCTTACTTAACATACAGTGTGCCTACTGCAGCTGGTCTTCAAATTATATTTCAAGTAATCTTGTTCCCCAATATAACAGACTATAGGATTCACTGATACAAGAGTCACTTAACACAACTACCTCCATTGATACCCCCAAACAAGTATTGTTATTAACTTGCAAATGCCAATTCACAAAGTTGAAGAGAAAATTCCAAATGGGTGGTTATAAACAATGCTCTCAGAAGCTCCTTTATGAATCTTTATTTCCCTGCTGGGACTGGCTAGTGGTACCCAGGGGCAGAGGTTCACTGTCCACAGGCACCGCGTTATCATGGGTGGGGTTGCCCAAGGCAGCAAAGTCATAAATATGTTCCTGGCAGCCCAGGGGCAGCGTTTGATCTTCTGCCGGGTGATCTCTGCTTGTCATCTGCTCACCCTCATTCATCACAATAAAGACGAGGAGCTAAATTAGAGAGCAAGACGCAGTGTCAGGGATCTCTGCAGAGGGAGGAGACAGGACAATCACCACCCCTGACAGCAGGGAGAGACAGGGAGACAAGCCAGGAGGGCAGGGGCAGGGGTGCAGGGATGATTGCAGAGGCAGCACAGGCCTGCAGGTGAGTGAGACCTGCATCAGGGCTCCTGCGGAGGAGGATGGAGGAAGGGAGCACCTGGGCCCTCCTCAGCTCGGATCCCTGCCTGGTGGTACCTGCATTGTGAACTGCAGGCTCAGCTCTGTACTCAGCATGTCACAGCGGTAAGTGGCAACCACCAGCCACATGCTCTATAGCAATTCAGTCTTTTTTAAAACTCGATTCATTACCAACATGGACTACAAGGATATTGCACATGTTGCAACATGGCAAGGGCTCACTGGAGTTAAGCTGCAGTCACTTCCATTGGGAAGAGTGATAACGTCTGGTTAGCAAGAGTCCCCATTGCTCCTCAATAGATGAAACTTACCTTTCTTCACTCAGTTTTTCCACTGCGTGTCTTAGTTGGCAATTAAGTTCATGAACCCCTTGCAACCTATTTTACTCAGTAAAATATGAATGCCATTACCATATCACCACCTTTCCTTATTCTATAAACATTTATATCTGTTTAATGCCCATGCCCAAGACCTTTGTTGGTTCAATAAACCTAAATCAAAGCAGGCATTGTGGCGTGCACCTGTAATTACAGTACTTAGGAGGCTGAGACAGGAGGGTCGCCAGCCTCAGCATCTTAGCAAGACTCGGTTTCCAAATAAAAAAATAAAATAGGGTTGGGGATATAGCTCAGAGGTAGAATGCCCCTGGATTCAATCTCTAGTACCACAAAATAAATAAACTTAAATTGAATGAATAAACTTGTTGAGCCCAAAGCTGTAATAGGCAGTACAGGGAAATAAAAAATGGGACAAGACATGGAAATTGAGCCTGACTTCAAGGAGGGAGCCCGGGGCACAAGAGACAGAAGCCCCAAAGTCTTTGTGTCCTTAAGCAAGTCAGTGAACCTCGTGACCCTTGCTTGGGTTCCTCATCAGGATGAGATGGCACATACCTCATAAGGCTGCTTTAAGGGTCAAATGAAAGCATAGATGTGAAAAATATGAGTACATGAGAGGCCGAGCCAGCAAGAAAGTCCAACAGTGCAAAAAGTGAAAACAAGAATGAGAAGTAGTCAGACTGCAAAGAAGGAAATACAGTCAATTGAAGGGCTTGGAAAAAGCTTCAAGAAGGAAAAGACTTTCAATCTGGATCTGAGTCTCAGACAGGGTCAAGTCTTACTGATGTGGGTGAGAAAATCCCAGGCAAAAGAAAGGGTGAGACTGGCAGAGCAGAGAGCAGGAAGGTGTCTCTGCTCAGAGCATGGAGGGAGGTCTGAGAATGCCAAGGAGAACCCAGGAATGCTCAGCACACTGCTTTCCAGCGCTGCCGGGGGCAGGGATAAGGCTTTTGCCATCTACTGGTGTTCCCTGACCCTGAGCCAGCTCCTCCTACTCGCACTCTTCAGGTGGATACAGTCCATGATTCCAGTGACCACACACACCGCCATCCTCCCAACCTCCCTCCAGAAGCCTCCCATCAGAATGTTCTCAGCCAATCTGAGCAGCAATCTTGAAACTTGACCTAACTTTTACAAGATTTATGCAACCTTTCAAGTGAAGTTTTGCAAATGATTTACTTTTAGCTCCCTGGTAATGTGTATCTAGTCTGTAATGAGATGAAAGAATGGGTAGATTTCTGTATTCTGATCAGTCATCAAGCGACCCTGAACTTTATTTATTTATTTATTTATTTATTTATTTATTTATTTATTTTTAATTGGTGCATTGTAATCATACATCTTTGTTAGGTACAAGCTAGTAAAGGTAAAGTCATACATGCACACATTTCTCATTTAACCCTTCCCCAATTCCCACCCCACTCCCTCCTCCTCCCTCCTTCTCAAGGTCAGTTTAGTGATTGACTTTGATGTGTTCATGAAAGTACATCATGCTCATTAGGGTGTCCCCCCTCCCCCCATCACCTTCCATTAAGTCAAATTCTTTGCTCACCTAAGGTTTCTCCTTCTTCAGTTGGAGTCACTCTTATGTCCCATTTTCTCCCTAGCTTCCACATATTAGGGAGAGCATATACAGCAGTTAGAGGGTATGTTAGCCACTATTCTTTGTGTGGGTAGTAATGGGGATTGAAGCCAGGGATATTCTATATCCAAGCTACACCCCCAATCCTTTTTATTTTTATTTTTTATTTGAAACAGTGTCTTACTAAGTTGCTAAGGGTCTCACTAAGTTGCTAAAGCTGTCCTCCAACCTGCCATCCTCCTGTCTCAGCCTCCCAAGTTAGCCATTATTCTTTTTGGGACATTGCACCTTTCTTGATCACAGTCTTAGGCAGTAGCCCTAAGTATTCAGAAATACTATTCTCTAGATGTTACTGATCCAGAATTCAGGTACATCCAGAAAGGGTCAGGAAATTAGTGGAGCAGACCAGCTGGAGTCAGTTTGTCAAAGAGGTTGAAGAAATTCCTAAGGGAAAAAAGAGTCACATCCAGGAAGGACAGAGAAAACAAGACAATTGTCAAATTGTAAGCTTATTTTTATGCCCAGATTCATGTGATCTGGAAAAACAATTATTTTTTAGTCAATATTTATTAGGTATCTGCAACTACCTATTATTGGACTAGATTCTAGAAACACAAAACATGTCAGCCCCTGCCCTCTTGAGGCCCTTAGTCTTCTGGTGGGTGGAAATAGCCCGGGCAGTGTCCTAAGCATGAGGGTGGGGAGGGACAGGGGTCCAGGGAACAGAGGGTAGGGCAGCCCAACCTAGACATGAGCACTCAAGGAAGGTTTCTTGAGGAAGTGACTTTTGTGACTCAAGTATAAAGAATGAAATGGAATGGTTCAGATAAATGAGGGATAAAGGAGGATGCAAAAAAACCCCAAACATGCTAGACAAAGATAGCAGCATGTGTCATGATATAAAGGTTGGAGCGAGGCATAATGGCACACACTTGTAATCCCAGTACTTGGGAGGCTGAAACAGGAGGATTGCAAGTTCAAGGCTGGTCTCAGCTACTTAGTGAGACTGTTTCAACATACAAATTTTAAAAAGGGCTGAGAGTAGAGCTCAGAGGTAGAATGTCCTTGGGTTCAATCCCCAGTACCCCCCCCACACACACACATTTTCTTATATATGTTATAAGAAAAGTGATTATGATACAAAATTTTAAAAAAGAGAGAGAAATTCAGCCTGGCTGAGGTTCTACAATTTAAGGGGACGGGGGACACGAGGCAGGTGATGAACCTGGTGGAATCAGTACAGCAGGTTAGAGAGACTAGATTTTTCTGGGAGGGCGTGATAGCCAGGCAGGAGGTGCACACAGATGCGGCGCGCAAGTGTCTGACCAGCAGACAAAGAACGCCACAACAGGTTCCTTCTATGCAAAGTTTTACTCAGGAAGTTGACTTACAGAGAGAAAATGGCCCCGATTGCGTTTCCGCCCCTAGCTTATATACTAGCTTCTGACCAATCCCCCAGCCGGCCCGTTCTGAAAGCCGATTGGCCAGGAACATATCGCCCGACCCACCTCTGCACTGATCTCCCAGCCATGCCCTAGTAAGGAGTTGTTTGTGTCAGTCCTTCCGCCACGCGCCGTCTTTTGGGCGTAATGGCTCTCCACACACAGAGGAAGGACGTGATCTAAGTCCCATTCAAGGATGATTATTCTGTCTGGAATGTGAAGAAATGACTGGAGGGGAGCAAGCCTGGTGGCAGGGGAACCTCAAAGAAAGAAGTGGGAGTTCAGGTGAAGATACAGGAATGAAAATGAGCACAATCTATGCAGGAAGGGAAATCAACAGGACTGGGCAGTTCATTCTGGAGGAAAGCAAGCAGGGAAGGAATAGGAGCAGTGGAGATTTCTGGCTTAGACACTGGATGGACAGCAAGGCCATCCACAGAGACAGGGGACATGAGATGTGGGGGTGGAGAAGCTGCTTTCACTGTCTGAAACAAGCCAATCTTTAGCTGGTGGAATGACCCCGGCACCCAAAGGGAGCTATGCAGCTGGCAGCTGACTGTGAGTCTGCAGCTCAGGGGGACTGCAAGGTCGAGTGACAGATGCTCAGTCATTGCACCGTGAGTAGAACCTAGACTGGAGATTGTGGGATCTGAGATAAGGGGGCTTTGGACCAAACCACAAGGAATAGCAGAAAGGCAAAGAAAATAGGATTGCAAAGAATATGTCTGCATCTCCCTCACCCACTAAGGGCATTAAGCTTCAGGAAGGCATCGTGTTCATTACTTCATTCCCAGCCCTGGGCCCACAGCAGGAGCTCAGTAAATATTTCCTGAATGAATGAACCAATTGCCCAAGATCACTCAACCAGAAAGTGGCACAGCCACTGTCGTCTAGATAATTCCAGGCAGGACTTCTCCCCACCAACCGCCCTTTGGAGCTGAGGAAATCTGGGATGTGGTGTGAGAGCTACCGTAATGGTAGTCCAAGGAGGTCCCTGCCTTGTGCTCCCCATAAACACTTAACAGGAACTTAAGTTCATTTGTGTTATTATTTCCTGGGTCTGTACCACTTTCGGAAATACATGGGACCCTGAGTTGAGTGAATTCCTGCTGGCTTTGATTTGCTGTGTACTGTGCTGCTGCACTCATTTGTAAAGTAACTTTCTCTTCCTCCCTCCTAGAACCGCAGTGCCATGGACAGGGATGCCAGCCAGGCAGTTCAGTGGATTCCACAGTCAAGAACTTTCAGAGAGGGCCTTGCTGCCAAGCACAGACCAGTGGGTGTGCACAATGAACTCAGGCACAGAATACTTTGATTCATTTCACCCTTTTTTGGCATGGTATTTCCTATGTAGTATGGGTTTTTAGCATTCATTACTGGAATATCTATATTGTAGGTAAGGCTTATAATTTTTCTCAAAATAAAATAATACTCATGGAAAACAACAACAAAAAAACTTAGAGAAATACCCGTAAGAGACTACAAGTATTTCATAATCTCACAATCCAGAAATAAATACACTTCATCATTTGGGTGTGTTTCCTCTACTTTTATATTTACTTTTATAAAGAGCTGAGATTACATTTATTTGGTAGACAGTTTTTAGTAATATAAATAAGACTGCTATTAATAACTTTATTTGTAAATCATTATCTACATTCTAGGCTATTTCTCTAGAGCAGATTCCTAAAAGTGAATTACCATGTCCAGTATAACTATTTAATCTTCTTTGATCTGGTTGAAAAAATTCTTGCCACCCTACCTGTAAATTATAAACAGATGCAGAAGTGTGCACAGACTTATACACACACAGATATATCCCTATTTCTAAAGGACTTAGAGAGTACAGCATGTAACAGGGAATTTATGCACTAGTTCTAAGAAGAACTTCCTAAAGTTTTGCCTAATTCATTTTCTGAGACTAAAAAAATAAAAGTGTGGAAATTTACACCTTCACATGAATGTTTCTGCATAAAGTATTACAGCATCTAGTCAGGCGTGTTAGTGCATGCCTATAATTCCAGTACTTGGGAGGCTGAGACAGAAGGATCACAGGTTTGAGGACAGCCTCAGCAAGTAGTGAGACTCTCATCAACCTAGGGAGACCCTGTTTCAAAATAAAACTAAAATAGGCTGGGATGTAACTCAGAGGTAGAATGTCCCTGGGTTCAATCCCCAAATCCCCAGTATCACACACACACACACACACACACACACACACACACACACACACACAAAGTGTTACAGCATAGGACCAGTCTATAGATACCCAAAGCCCATGGGGGATCATGAAGTGTCAGAGCCAGGAGGGACTCAGAAGATCGTAGAATCCAACTACCTTCCTAGTCTATGAATGCAGGAGCTGAGGTCCAGATAGAAAAATTGTTTTTTGTTTGTTTGTTTGATCACTGAGCTTAGTGACAGGGTAATACAAATAGTAAGTTGCAGAATAAGGACCAGGCTAAGTCACTTTAGGCCAGTCCAATGCTAAATGGGCATCTTCCATGTGTCGGGTATTGTATCAAGTGCTAGGAATGTAGAGGTGAGTACAACAGGGTTGATGATGGTGGTAGGGGGTGGAGAAAGACTAACAGGAGGAGTTATGAAAGGGAACTATATTTCTTTTCCTCTGTGTGATAGTATCTTTAATGTATCACCTTCCATCTTATGTAGAAATTCTTTCCCCACCCCTCAACCTAGGTTCTTCTGATGTCATTTCTCAAGAAGGAATGGATACTTCTTATATTTATTTCCACAGTTAGATAGAGGATGTAAATAACCTATCTACCAGGTTTCATAAAATGATGGAATGATAACAACACCACAGTTGCTAGCATTGAGTGCTTCTTATATGCCAAACACCCTTGTATGCCCTTTACATAGAATAATGCATCTAAGTTGAACTAAATCATAGTTTGTTCCTTGAGGATCTAACTTCAGAAAAACCCAAACCTGATGGGGCCAAATAACCATATCTCGTAGACCTTTAGAAAATCCACTCAGATGTGCCATCACCTAAGCAAAGGAGAATGTCAGCCATGTAGAGCAGGAAAACAAAGGTCACTGAAATATAAGACGTGGAGGAATATGATATCTTCTAGCACGGGGAACTGATCTGAAGTAAGAATGTTTCATATCACCTGGCTCAATGCTTGGTCATTTCCAGTCAAGATTAACCCTACCACATGTAATGCCAATTCCCTCCACTGAAACAGAAACTAAAAGTTGACTGAATCAAAACCAAAAGTTATGCAATATTATTTTATTTCTCACCTGGGAGGCTTCCAGAGGCAACCCAATAAAAGGGGGAACAAAGAACTCATTACAAAAAGATAAACAAACAACAAAATCCCAAGGGCTCTAAATTAGGACCCCTTGGTTGAGATGGGATGGCATGAGTGAGAATTGAGGGTACAGGATTTGGCATGGGGCTGTAAGAGAGTCATTCAGCTTATTGTTTGTTTTCTTCCTATCTAAAAATTTACCTCAGACTAGGTGACTGAAGACCTCAGGTAGACAGTCTCCTCACACCAGATTACCTAGCAGGAAACTATAGAGACCTTGGCATCGACTTATCCCCGTGCAAAAATCAAAAGCTTCAGGATAAAACAGATTATTCTCATTAAAAGCCAAGGTGGTAACTATGTCAACACTGGAGCTGGGGTGTGTCCAGCAGCCAGAGGGCTGCATACAGGAGATGGGGGGCCCATTGTGACACACACAGCTGACATTCAATGAGGGGGATTCTGGCTGTCAGTCTGATGGTCCTGGGCAACTGAATCAATAGGCCAGCATCTCCGGTTGCCTTGGTATTTTATGCCTGTCTACCTATTTGACAACTTCCAAAGCAGCTAAATGGCTTTAACCACATCCAAGGCAGTACATGGCTGAGCATGAAGATCAGAATGATAAGGAATCATGAGTGACAGGTATTCAGCATTTGCTGTGTCAGGCACTGCACCCAAGTGCCCACATAGGATTGGACCCTCTGAACAGTCCTATCAGGGGCTGCTATCGGTGGTGGTTATATCTCCCATTTTGAAAAGGAATAAGCTGAGGCTTAAGAGGGGATAAATGACTTGCCCAAAGTTACATGGTTAGTAGGGAGACGGAGTTTGAATCCAGGCCTATCTGACTCTAAAGCTTTGGTGGTATTTGTTTCTTCAACCATGTCCTTCTAGGTTTCCTTTAAGATCTCTTCAAGCTTAATTTGTTATTTTGTGACCAATCTGAAACTTAATAGCATCCTAAAAGGGACCAACTTCCTTTGGTGTTTGCACGTTAGTTGGTTGGTTTTTTGTTTGTTTGTTGGTTGGTTGGTTGGTTGGTTGGTTGGTTGGTACTGGGGATTGAACCCAGGGTGGTTCATCCTCTGAGCTATACCCTCAACCCTATTTTATTTTTTAATCAAGGTCTCCCTAAATTGCTAAGATTGACCTCAAACTTGTTATCCTCCTGTCAGCTTCTCAAATACTAGGATTATAGGCATGCACCACCACACCCAGCTGACTATTCTCTTTAATATGCTACTGAGCCCTAAACCCAGGAAGTAGAATTCTTAAGAACTGAGAATATGGAACGAAGCAATAGAGGTACAATAGAATAATAAAACAATGTCTCAAAACACTTCTAATTCTCAGAGTCTGGGACATGCAATGAATCCTCTGGATGAAAGACTCTTTCATTGCCTGTATGGGCTTATAGAAACTCAAGGATTGCCTTTTCTTCCTTTAAAGAAAATCTTATATATTGTTGGCAGTTTGCTTAGATAGGTTAACAAGTTGGGTATTCTCCTAAATTTAATGTCTGAGAAAATATTAAACACAGGATCCCTGTTACTGAAGTCTGCAGTGACAGAATCATGACACCTGGGTCCCCATGCCACGAACAAGTGCTGAGAAGCCAGGTGGTGTGTCTGCCTATCCAGCTCAGTGGGGACAGACTGTAAGTACACACATCTGAAATTACCAAAGGAGGCAGGAGACTTCAGGGGAGAGTTCTGGAATCTCATAGAGCTGGATTTGAGCCCAGGCCCTGTCATTTACCTGCTGTGTCACCTCCAGGCAAATTTCTTAGCTTCAAACTTCAGCTTCTTCATCTATAAAATGCAGATAGATACTGATTCTTCATGAAATTGTTAGAATGAAATCATTGTTGGTATACAAAGTGTGTGGCATATTTTAAAGTACTCAATAAATAGTAACAATAATTAATACTAAAACTTTCTATTTCCTGTACCTGTTGGGGCATGAGGCCCTAGGGAAAGTTAATGCCTGAGTGAAACTTAACCAGCCCCCTTTCCCAGGTTTTCACTGTGGAGCCTTTTAAGGCTCAGCTTAGAAACACATCCTTGATTTCAAAAAGTTGCCTAAGCCGCAGGTCATGTCTCTAGCCCCTCAGCCAGGTGCTCACACACAGTGGGTGAAATGTACCAGCTCATAGTCAGAAACCAAGAATCACAAACAAAATCGGACCACATCTGCGATCACATCACCTGGGTGTGCAATCAAATGACCCTAGTGCTGAGGGCATGGGCTTTCTTAGAATAGCCCAACTAATCTCATGAACACTGATGGAATGAATACATTGACCTAATATTATCTCAGAACTCGGAAGGAAAGCAAATTCTTCCCTCAGAACCCTCAAAGATCAAGTGCAAAGGCAGGCAATATAATTCATTCATTTTTGTTTCTGCAGCTCCTGGCACAGCACTAAACAAACAGTAAGATTTTCATAAATATTTGATGAAGGGTGGGTGGGATGAATTAGTTGAACTCAGACTGCTATGTCAGTTTTCACATCTACACTTGGTCTTAACTATTCCTAGGGGGTTGGTTCTAGGATCCCAGTGGATACCAAAATCCAAGGATGCTCAAGTCTCTTATATAAAATGGCAAGGTAGCTGGGCCTGGTGGCTCATACCTGTAATCTCAGCAACTGGAAAGGCTGAGACAGGAGTCTCCATGGTGCGGTGACCTCTTTGTCATTCTTGCCTTTTTGATTCTTTCCTCTCTATATTCCCAGTACTTGGCAATTTATTCATTCCCTTATCCATTTATTCAAGAGGACCTCCTTTAACAAGTTTGATTCATCTCCTACTCACATAGACCTTATATTCTTAAGGGTGCTAAGCAGGAGTTAAAAATCAAAGAAGAAAAGGAAAAATGAAGAGGGGTAAAGGAGAATAACAAATAAAAAAGAGAAGAAAAAGAAAACTATCTCAGAGTGGTGGTGCACACCTGTAATCCTAGTACTACAGAAGATGAGACAGGAGAGTCAAAGTTTTGAGGTCAGCCTCAGCAACTTAATAAGACCCTCAGCCACTAGAAAGACCCTGTTTCAAAATTTAAAAAATAAAATAGGGCTGGGGGGAGGGAGTATAGCTCAGAGGTATAATGCCTCCAGGTTCAGCCTCCAGTACCAAAAGAGGGGAAAAAAGGGCTCGTTTGGTCTTCAAGCACATCAAATTTCTTAGCCTTGTGACAGTCCCTAAAATATCTGAAAGCTACCGTCATATTCACAAACATTCTTCTCTTTTAACCTAAAAAAGTTAAGTTAAAAAAGTGTTTTTAGACATTTTCCCCAAAATATTCTCTAATGTCATGTCTATACTTACTCTCTTCATTTTGAAATCACCTTTCTTTCCAATGTTGGTTCTTTTAATAATAAACATTTCTCCCAGAGAATCTAATCCTTTTTGTATTTTTTAGAAAAATGAAACTTAAGCATATTGGTAATTGGCAATGGACGGAAAGGCTGGGAGTTCAAAGGTTTAAAGCAGCCTTTTGAGGGCTCTATAACACAGGACCCTTTTAAGGAACCTCGGCAGGAATGTTAATTACTTAAGCAAAGTCATGCATGACACACACTTACACCAAGTGTCTGGTCAAACTTCAACAACAAATGTAACTTGAGGTCTCCGGCTCATCTTTCTGCTCAACAGAGCTCCGGGATTCAAATAGGATTAGCGCCAAGGAGCTATTCCTATTCAAAAATAAACCATTATAGAAAGGCCAGCATTTTATTCAAGTGGCTGATGGTGTCTCGTGAGTCCCTTCAGCTGCACAAACTAGGACCTTCTCCCTAGACAGTCCTGACTACAGAGCTGCTATTGGGAGATTTAATATGGCAGCAATTCCAAGCATGCTTTATGCTTTGATGAAGTAAGGAAGTACCTTCTCATCACATGACTGGGTGAAGAAGGGATCCCATCTCCAAAATGATCTCCCCACCAGGGAAACTCTTTCCTTCTCACACTGAGGAGCCAAGTACTGAAGTTGTCATTCATTTATTCAACAGAGTAAGTAACATGGTTTCTTTCAGATAGAAGAGGTTGCCAGTAATTGCACAATCCTGCTCTCTAAGAGCTGAGTGAGGGTCTAGTGTGGGAAGACAGGCTCATGCATTAACACTGATGACCCAGTGTGATAAATGCAGTCAAGCAGTGCCTGTGGGGGGCTTTGTGAGCTCAGAGGAGAGGAGGCTAATGCTAAGATTAAGGGAAGGGTTTCCGTGCAAGCTTATACTTGAGCGAGGTCATTTTAAATGAGTAGAGTATGCTGGGGATGGGTCTGCTGAAGGAGTAAGGGGATGAGGATACTCCAGGCAGAAGAGGGCTCCTGTGCAAGTGTCTAGATTATTAAAGGATTCAATGAGTCCAAGGAAGGGGCTTCAACACAGCTGTATGGCAAAAGCCTTGAAGGATAAGAAGGATGATGGGAGTCAGCGCCAGAATGTAAACTAGGGATTCACAGCTCTTTCACTCATATTGATTCAGCAAGCAAACTGGCTGCCTAATTGTGTGCAATGGAGATTGGGCAAAAGGAGCTTGGAACACATGGTCTTTTTCTACATTACAGCCAAGTGCTACACCAGGGTTCCCTGCTCCTCCGGGAAGCAACAATTTATGACAAGGTCCTTTAGAAGAAAGAGGCAAAAACCCAGATAATGTGGGTGGTAAACAGATTACCTTAAGCCATTTCACATCTCTGTTCTGAGGAGCAAGTATTATTCCATACGAATGAGTACTTAGTGGAATGAGAAATCCAAACTATGGAGCAAGTCATAGGCGAGAGTGGCTGCTAGCTGCCTATCCAGGATCAACATTTCCTTTATTCTTTACTAGCTGAACCCCAGTTTTATTCAAGGCAGAACTGTGCCAAAGTACATTGGGTGCAGCCATGTGATCAAGTTCTGGCCAATGAGATATAAAAGGAAGTATTATGTGGGATGTTGTATAAGTGCCTAAGAAGGCAGAA
Source organism: Graphiurus murinus (assembly GCA_004027655.1). Lineage (NCBI taxonomy): Eukaryota > Metazoa > Chordata > Mammalia > Rodentia > Gliridae > Graphiurus > Graphiurus murinus. Next base: position 77,643 of record PVLC010003531.1, on the reverse strand, counting down.
GGAGAGCTGACACTCGCCTCATTAGTCCCTTACCCTTCTCTGCTTTCCTACCTGGACCACTGGGGTGATAGATGAAGCCTCAGCAGCCACTGTTGTAATCCTGAAGATGAAAAGGCACATCCTACAAATGTAGATGGAGCAGAAAGATAGGAGGAGGCCAGGGATTTCACAGACCTACCAATGAAATTTGGATTGCTACCTATATCCAGATCTCTTTCATATAAGAGAATAAACCTCATATATATTCAGGTTTATCCTAACTCCGCTTAGCAAAGAGGAAGAAAGACATTTTTTTAAATATTATTCTCTCTCCCTTGGGATATAGAATATCCACTTATGGAAAAAATATGCACTGGGCACTTTGAACATTCTCCTACCATTGCTGCTGCTCCTTCCCATGATACCATAATCCTAAATTTCTGCTGTCAAAATTGTCAAGCAAAGGATTACAAGCGTAAGGGAGGAATGGACAGCAGCTGGAGGACTCTCGAGGAAGGAGAAGCTCTTCACTGGCATCCTGTTGCTTGTATACTAGGTGACAAGCAAAGGAATCTGGAAAAGAGGAAAGAAAATATGGGCAGAGACCATAAAGTATTTTTCAGTCATACTTGCATAACCATAAATAATCTGTGCCAATCAATAAGAAAATGAATAAATAAAATTTGATATAGTTCTACAACAGAATTCGATACAGCTGTTAGAAGGGCGGAGGTGCTCTGGAAAGTACTGCAGTGGGAAATCAGTGAGGGAAGTCAGTAAAAAAAGAACTTTGTAAGACATTATGCAGAAGCCGAGTGTCGTGATGCACACCTGTAATCCCAGCACTTGGGAGGCTGAGACAAGAGGATCACACATTCAAGACCAGCCTCAACAACTCAGTGAGATCCTGTTTCTAAAAAAAAAAAAAAAAAGAAAATTGGTCCAGGGGTATAGCTCAGAGGTAGAAGTCCCCTGGGTTCAATCCCCAGCAATAGACATACACACACACACACACACACACACACACACACACACACACACACACACACACTATGTAGAACAAAACTAGAAGAACAAATGGCCAGACCAACTGAGACAGAGAGAAAGACTCATGCCATGGATACATTTTGAAGATATGCGATGAATGCACTTTCTATTGCCTTCCCAGAGCCATCCTGCCGTTAGAATACTGGAGACGGTGAAAGGACCAGGGCAGGTGGGAAATAGAACATAAGTGCTGGGGCTGGGGGTGGGTGTGTCCTCACCTTTCTGCCTTTGGGGAAATACGAGAGGGAGAAAAGACATGCTTGTTGATATCATGGATCTGAATCCCCCACAATAAGCTGAAATTCTAGAAAGGTGAGAAAGAGACAGAATTATATATTTTAAGGAGAAAGCAAAAACAAAAGCACAAACCACACTTCACTAGCAACTCTTGGGGAATAAGGGACTTCCATACGCCAAGGCCCTGCAGTGACATAAAACTACATCATAGTAGTTGAGCATATCCGAGCTGCAGGAGGGTACTCCAATCTTGTCCTTGGCTCAGGAAAATTCACAAGGAGCCAATGATGATAATAGACAGGAGCCATGCTCATCGTTGCAGGTAATCTGGGCATGGTTTCCTTCTGGTGATCTGCCGACAAATTTACCAGTCATAGGCTGCTTTAAGGGACACCAGCCCGTGACAGACCCTAAAAGCTGGAAGCAGAGGATGTTAAGGGTCCAGAGACCAGGGCCTGGTCTATGACCTTCTTCCATTGGCCCATCTTGGGAAGAAGGAGGCAGCTCTGAAGAAGTCTACCAAGTTAATATAAAAGATGCTACATTTCCCCAGCATATCTGAGAGGCAGTGTTTTCAACTCCATTCTATTTACATGGGCTTTTTTTTTTTAAGCTTTGGAAAGATATCCAAAGAACCATGTATTATTTAGCTTTTTCACTGCTATGACCAAAATACCTAACAAGAACAACTTAGATGAGGAAAGATTTATTTGGCTCATGGTTACAAGAGTTTCAGTTCACAGTGGGCTGACTCCAAGGCAGAAGCATCATAATGTGAGAGTGTGATGAAGGATAGCTGCTTAGCAACCAGGACATAGATTGAACGAGAGGAAGGGACAGGGGTCAGATACAGTCCCCAAGGACACACCCCCAATGACCTACATCCTACAGCCACATCCTACCTGCCTATAGTTCCCACCCAGTAAGTCCACTCAAGTTATTAATCCATCGATGGATTTACCTACTGATGAGGTTAGAGCTCTGACCCAGTTATTTTCACCTGTGAACATGGCTACATTACCAATATATGAGCTTTTCTGGGGATATCACATATCTAAACTATAATAAACCATTTTGCCCTTTAAGAAATGGGACTAAGAGTTAGGGGAAGAATAGGAAGATGACTTGCTTGTTACTTTATATGCTTTAATCAGGTTCAAATTCTTCCAGCACTGCCACCTACTATTTAAAGTATTTGAAAATACATTTTAAATGTTTTTCTCAAGTTTTTCCAGAAGGCATCAGGATTGTCATGAGCAATTCACAAAATAAACACATGACAGGAATACAAGGGCACTCAGATTTACTGAACCAGTGGGAACTAAGGTAATTGTGGTTGCATCTGGGCCGCTACCTTGGGCCTATCTAATAATGGATAACAGCCAGTGTTTACTGAATGCTTTTTGTGTGCTAGGTACTATGCAAAGCACCTCACCTGTATTGACTTACACTCCTCCACAGTCCTATGAATCAGACTCCTGGGCTTTCAGTAAAAATTTGGGGTTGCTGTTCTTGGGGTCCATGGCTATATCTACTTTCCTTTTCCACTTCTGGAGGACTGAGCTCCACTGGCCAGTGATTCCTGGCCTTTTCAAGCAACAGCTGTGCTTTTCTGATGCTGAGATCAAATAAGCTCAGGAGAACCAGCCACCCTGCCAGAAGTGACACAGTAGACCACATTGTGGGACTCTTCTTGGGCAAGTATCACCTGGCATCCGATGGTGCCCTGAGGTCCAGTGTGTGGGGAAACTCAAGGAGGTGCAAGCATCCTCTCCTCCAAGCTCCAACTACTCAAGCATGGCTGGAAGCAGGGGACCACCACCACCTTCACCAGTCATGGCCCTATGGGGCCAGGCCATCCAGGTGGGATGAGGCTACAGGATGTGCTGGAGCTACCCTCCTGCCTTCTCTTCCCACACAAGATCCGTGGACATATCTTGGTAGAGATAATAATGGATTGAGCTCATAGGCTTTGCAATCAGGTGGCCTTCAAACCCAGGCTCAGATGCTTTCTAGCTGAGAAGGCCCCTGAGCCCATCTCCTTATGGATGAACTTGAGTTAGCAGTAAGAATTGCAGCTGCTGTGAGGAAGTGGGCAAACCCACAGAATGACGATGTCATGCACACAGTGGGCCCTTGCTGCAAATCTGCAGTATTGTGTTCACCACTTCCTGCCTATAGTGCCACCCACAGTTTGGTAGCTGCAATTACTAATTATTGTTTCAGAGGCTTGAATACCAAACTCTCACCCAAGTGAGCCCTGGTGGGGAGAGGAAGGCGGCAGGGGGATAATGTGAGAGGACCACCCATTCCCCTTTCCTTTTTACTCCAGGTCTCTTAGTGGTGTAAACTGTGTGGAATTCACTTCTAGTCCTGGGGGAAAGATGGAAGTTTGACATTTTTAGTCTCCCTTCAAAAGAAGAAAAAGGAAAAAAAAAAATCACAATAACAGGAAGCTGCAGAATTTATTTCTCCTACTTTGATTTATGCCCCCCCCCTTTCAGCTCACAATCATTGTTTTTAAATTAATATTTTAACTGTCTCTCCCAAGAAAAAGGAGGGATAACTTATCTGTTTTTAAAAAAGAAAATAAGTCTGAAGGGCAAAAAATCTGCCCCCTTTGAAATAATTCTCCTCAGAAAAGCTATAAATAAGAGTTCTGATTCAAAATTGAGATAAGATTATCTGAGGGAGTGAGGAATTAAAAAAAAAACTGCCAAAGAAAAAATTTATGTCCACTTAGCAAACTCCTAAGAAGGATTAGTTCCCTTCAGTTAAGAAGATTTTTTTTTTAAGCTTTAAAAGCTTCTTCCCAATTAAAAAAAAAGTAAAATTAATATCTGTGAACTCCTTTAGACATGTGAACTTAGTTTCACTTACCCTGGCTGGCCCTGGGTGTTCTGCCCTTTTCCAAGGTCCTTCTGTCTGTTAAAACTCTCCACTGTGACCTAAACCCACTGCTTCTGCAGTCTAGTTTTACCTGCCCCCACTTCCATTAAGTTACTAGTCACCAAATCAGTTCACTTGGAACCTGCAGGATCTGATACAGATGACCACTATTCCTCCTCACTGCCCACACCAGCCTGCTTGGCCTACTTGTCTAGCCTCCCTGTTCATTAACTTCTTAGGTCCCTCTACCACCACAACAGAATCTGACTCGAAGCCAATTACTTCTGTTGCGCTCTTTTTCTCCTCAGTCTCACCCAGCCTCAAGTCTTTATTTAACACTGCCTGTGGCAGACACTGTTTGCTGTCCTGAACACTGTTTCCTCCCCATCTTGCAAAATAATATAATTGGAGCTAGGAACATGGCCTCTCAGAATAAAGATTACATTGCCCAGCCTCCCTTGCAGCTATGTATGGCTTTGTATTCTCAAAGAGGTTAGTTGTGTGTTTCTCTTTTTTCCTCCATTTTCCTTTCCCTGAGGGTGGAATGCAGGCACACTGGCAAGCCATCTTAACTCCACTAAAATAAAGCCAACCAACTGATAAGATGAAGAGCAGGATAGGAGTCTAAAGCCCTGGGTAGCTTATGCTCTGACTTCTCTCATATAAATCACTGTTATTTGTAGTCTTTGTTATAGCAACTCAATTTGTATCCTGATTAGTATACCATCAGAGTTATGATAATATGAAAACCCATTTGTTTGGTCTGGGTCACTCCTGAAGCCCACTATATTCCTCAAAACCTAGAGATTATCCCTACTTGGTAGCCACCCCAGATTCAACCTAATCTGAGACTTATTCAGCAGTACACTTTTCTCATAATTCCCTTTTGTTGGGGGGGTCAAATAGTTTCACATTCTCTGTCTCTTGAGCCACCTTCTCCTTTAGGTCCTAAGCCCTATTCAAGGTGTTCTATCAAGCCTCTCAAAACTATTTTCTTCCCTGTAGACCTCACCCACACCCCAACGAAGGCCTCGTGACAAATCTGTGCTGCCATGGTCACCTCTTTCTGCCTGCAGTGCTGCCCATATACTGTGATGCAGCAGGAGCCAAGCACCAACGTGAGGACTGTATGCACATTGTCTCTAATCACAACCACCACAAAGGTAAGTGCTATATTTTACAAGTGAAAAAAAATGAGGTTCTAAAAGAGCAAATAAGGCTTTCTAAGGCCACACTGCTAGTTAGTAGTAGAAACACGATTGGAGCACAGCTGCCAAGTTCCCTTCTGCCACTTGGCACCTTGAAGCACTCAATACACGATTGCCAAATAGATGGGTGAATGAATGAATGAATGAATGAATGAATGAATGGATTGTGAATGAGTGACTACCTCCCCAGCCTCACTCTTGTCAGCCTTTCTAAATCACAGCTTTGATTATGTAATTTCCATTCTTCCAGGACAGAGCCAAGGTTTAAGCCCCCATAGTTTTCACTGCCCTCACCCTTTATCCAAATAATGTGCCACCCAAGTAAAAATAGCATGCTCGCTATGCAACATAGCTTTGGGGACTGCAGATAGTTAGCACCATCTCTTCCCTACAACTCCCTCAAGGCAATATGCAACCTAGGCAAAAATGTCTGCTTGGTAGCTCTATGACAAATCCTCTGCTCTTCTTCATCACTCCTACCTCCAACCAGAGCTGTCCCCAAAATGCCCCTAGACATCCAGACACCTAGAAATTGTGGAGTCATCACTGTTCTACTAATGGCATCCAAGAATTCCCCACCTGGCCTCCAGGATCTCCATGATTCAGGCAGACAGGCTTCTACAATCTCATCCCCAGTCCTAACCCATGGAGGACTTACTCCAGGTAGCACTTGTCTATCCAGCAGCCCCCAGATGGGTGTCCACTCTCTGCTTCATGTCTGGCCTCTTGCAGCCTGCAGCAGCCTCTACATGACCTTCTGTCTATGCTGTGCTCTGCCTACTGGGTCCTTTTAGGCCCAACCTGAAGTCAGTTCTGTGCCCTGTGACCCCTCAAGCTCTCTTTCCCTAGACTTCTAGAGCACTGATTGTCCAAAGGCTGCCCACTGCTCTCAGAACGAAACTCACATTCCTCACGTAGGTCCTCCATACCACAGTCCTGCTTTCCACCACCTGGAATGTTATGCTTCTCAGGGGACGTAGAAGAGACCTGCCATACGCCCCTTATAAACAGCAGGCCCCCCATGCCCTGCCCTCCATGGACTCTGTGCCTCCCCATGGTCTGCTTCACTTATCACCACCCAGCGCTTACTATGTGTTTATTTATTTTCTGTTTCTCTCCCCAGAATGGAAGCTCCATTAGGACCAGGACTCTGGTTTTTCCACAGCAATGCCTGGCACTCAATAAATTAATGTTGAATAAATGGATGGATGAATCAACAAAGGAATGAATGAATTTAGCACCATATGCTATCTTGAGTTTAGCTTTCTCCATATTATTTATTTATTCTCTCTCTCTCTCTCTCTCTCTCTCTCTCTCTCTCTCTCTCTCTCTCTCCTTTCCTCCCTTTCTTCCTTCCTTCTTTTTTTTTTTTGCAGGTTCTTAGAATACACCAAGCTAATTCCTACCTTAGGGCTTTTGTACTTTGCCTTCCCAGGGGCAGATCCAGGTTTTAAGGGGCCTGAGGCTTATGTAACTAGGAGTGAGTGGATGAGTGGGATATATCTTTAAGAAAAATTCTGAACACAAAATACCTCAGACCCCTCCCAGGGCCTTGGAGAGGTTGTGTAAAGTAAAGCCAAAAGCATCACCTTTTCCGTCCCTGGGAATTCCTCCTACACACATTCTCATTCCCTTTGCTTCTCCAAGAGATAGACGGATCTCTCTCTCTGTCTCTCTGTCTCTCTGTCTCTCTCAACACTGGACACTGGGAGTTGAACCCAGGGGCATTCTACCTGAACTACACCCTCAGCCCTTTTTATGTTTTGTTTTCAAAGAGAGTCTCCTTAAATTACTGCAGGCTAGCCTAAAACCTGTGATCCTCCTGTGTCAGCCTCCCAAGTACTGGGATTACAGGCCTGCACCACCACACCGGACTTCTCTCTCATCTTTAGGTGACATCTGCCTTGCCAGCCAGGCCTCCATTCCAAGTTGTTCTTGCCTCAGAGACGAGTTCTCCCCAACCCCCTCTATGACTATTGTCTTCATATCACTTATCATTAACTGACATGTTCTTTATTAGTATTCCGTTTACTTGTTTAGTGTCTGTCTTTACCACAAGAATGTTGGCTCATAGGACTCTGTCTAGTTCAACAGTGCAGGATGCCTGAAGCAATGTTGGCCACGTGGTCATGCTCTAAAAAGATTTGCTGCAAAAGAAAAAAGAGCACAACAGCCACCTCCCAGTTCAGTGAAACCCCAAGGGATGAGTCGGATGAGGGCAAGGGAACTCGGTACATTAACTGGCTTCTTGCTGACCCCCAGGAAAGTGAGCCATGCCTGCTCTACTGCTAATGACCAAAGGTGATGGATCAGCACTGGAGCACTGGCCTTCCCTGGGTTCCTTTGGTTTCTAATGCGAGAAAGTTCATGGGGATCCCTAGAAAGAACTTCCTGCTGACAAGAGATACAAAGTTTAGGGCTTTCTTTGACATGTTATCTTTGGAGATGCTAAGACTTTCTAGTAAATATAGTGAGGTTTGTTGTTTATTTATTTCATGAAGGCTTTTGCTTGTATTTCATCAGCCTTTCCCATGATGAGTGCTGATCTTGCCCCTTGTAAGTTCATAGCTTTGCTGAAATTTCAGTGCCAATTTCTGTTTCCTTCTCTGTGGTTTCAAAATAGTTTAACCCCTGCAGGGCATGTTTCATTTATTTATTTTAAAAGTGTGGGATGTCTGACTAGTTCCCAAATCTGGCTGCCCTCGCATTCGTCTGGGGTGCTTGCTAAAAATAGAATTTGGGGGCCTTGTGCTAGGTCAACCTCATCCAGAACTTCCAGAGGTGGGAGGTGCATTCTGTGTGTTGAACAAGCATCTTGGATGGTTCTGATATGCAGTCAAGTTCAGAAAAGGCTGTGATTCCAAAAAATCCAGATAAGGAAAATTCATGACATTTATAAGACAAAGATCAAAATAACTGAACCAACTAAGGAAAAATAAGTGAGTTTACACATGTTGTCGAATGTTGTGAGATATGGTGGAGCACATCTGTAATCCCAGTACTTGGGAGGCTAAGACATGAGGATTGCAGGTTTAAGACCAGTCTTGGCAATGTAGCAAGACCCTGTCATAAAATAAAAATAAGAGAGGATGGGTATGTATCTCAGAGATAGAATGCCCCTTGATTCAATTCCCAGTACCACAAATACACACACACACACACACACACACACACACACACACACACACACAAATTAAATGTTGTCTAATGAAAACTGAAAGTATTCACCCAATCCAAGTTCACAAAACCAATTTCCCTTGATCTGCACAACTTAGAGGAGTACTGAATGAAGTAGGGCAATTAAAAAGGAGAAAAACTGGAGGTCCTAGTGTTCCCAGATTAGCCCCTTCAAGAAGCTTAAGCATTTCTTGAATGATGTGGAATCTCTAATTCTGAGACAGGCCTCTGAAGGTGTGAATCATCAAGCTCTTAGCACTTGGATGAATTCTAGCACGAGCTAGGATTGCAAACACATCCTCCCCATAGTTTGTGGGGAGCAAGCGTGGCAAATACAGAATGGCATCCATCATCACAACACCTACTGTGCGAGCTTGGGCAAGCTGCTGAACCACAAAGCAAAGCATGAGCATAAAGTCAGTCCCTTCACTGAATAAAACCAGGCCCCTTCACTGAACACTATTCAAAGATGGCGGCTTTTCTCTTCCCCACCTATCCACAGGGCTCAAGTCTTCCCTCTTTAATGGAACCTTCCCCTGTTACCCCAGCTCGAAACACTTTCCCTTCTCTGGGGAGATGGAGTGGAGAAAAGTAAGTCGATCAACCATGAGCAGGTGATCATTTCATGAAACTGAATTTGGAATTAATTCCATTTAGTTTAGGTTTTCCCTCTTTCTTCCCCATGCTCTTGATTTGCCATGTTCCGTACTCTAAGAAAGCCCAGATCCTGCCTTCCTCATATGGAACGGTCCAGATGCTTGTGCTGGGATGGAGGAAAACCTATTGCATTCACTGCTGATCCGCACAGCATGTCAAGCTGTGCATTTTCATGAACAAGAACCACCATATGTATGGTGCAGTGCCACTGAACGTATTACAAATTACAATGAGGCTGATCATGATGGTATACACCTGTAATCCCAGTACTTGGGAGGCTAAGACAGGAGGATCTCAGGTTTAAGGATAGCCTCAGCAACTTAGTGAGACTCTCAGCAACCTAGTGAGATCCTGTTTAAAAGCAAAAACAAAAAGAGCTAAGGGTGTGACTTGGAAGTAGAACACCCCTGGGTTCAATCCCCAGTACAACACACACACACACACACACACACACACACACACACACACACACACAATTACAATGAAATAGCACTAGCCTATTTATAATGTGTCTTAGTTGAAGCTACTATAGCTGACTTTGTGGTTTATAAATAATAGACATTTCTTTGTCACCATTCTGGAGGCTGGGAAGCCTAAGATCAAGGTGCCAACAGATTCCGTGTCTGGTGAAAGCACATTTTTGGTTCACCGACAGTTGTCTTCTTGCTGTAAACCTTGCAGAAGAAAAGGAGCAATGGAACTCTCTGGGGTTTCTAGTATAAGGGCACAAACCCCATTCATGAGGATTCCACCCACGTGACCTCTTCAACCTCCCAATGTCCCCAACTCCTAACACCATCACATTGTGGGGGAGGATTTCAACACAGGAATTTGGAGGGGACACAAACCTTCCCTTTACAGAATAATGTTGTGTCCATCTATATTTTCAAACCTTACGGCCACTTTCTATATTGAATGTCTTCCGAGCATTAAGCTTGGTTCCAGGAAGACAGTTGTGAGCAATCAGACAAAAGTATCTACTTTCTAGGACCTTACACACTCTGGAAGTATCAGATGTCCCACGATATCATCAATATGAGCTACTCATCAGGAAACGATATTCTCTTCTTTCATATGAACTTAAAGGTTAAGTTCAATAATCTCCAAATCTGCTTGGCTCATCTGGAAAAAATACTTGACCATGATCCTGTATTATATGTATATTGACTTATTCAGAATGTACATGTAGCTCAGCACCATTATAGTATATACTATTAAAAAAATACATAAAATAGAAATATGTGAAGGATGAGATAAATATAAATATAACTTCTAACACTTTCTTTTTTTGTTTTCCTGGTTATCCCAGCGGGTCACCTCACACAGGACTAAGAGCATTATTTTAAAATTCTTGGACAGACATTTATAACCTGTGTGACCTTGGACAAGGTATTCTAACCATTCTGTGCTTCAGCTTTCTCTGCAAAATTAAGGTAACAGCAGAACCTATCTTGCAGTGTCATTGAGAAGAGTAGAATGAGATAATTTAGGTAAAGCACTTATTCCAGGCATATTAGAAACACTCATAATGACTGCAATTATTATCAATATATTATTATTATCATTATTATTTTATTATTATTATTTCTAAGTGGTATCTGCTCCCAAGCACAATTTAGAAGACAGATTATATGTCTCCTAATAGGAAACTCTGAAGGACAGAGGACATGCTTCTTAGCCCTTGATATCGTGTATCAGGAGGGCTGAGAGTTCAACACCCAGCTGGGGATCAGATTCTCCATTGTAACAGATGCAGGTAGGATATTATGGTATATGGTATCTGCCACCATTGTAAATCTTCTTGCTTTAAGCTGCAGGAAGGTTTGCCAGCTGATAGCAGTTCACATAGGTCTCAGCTGTCGCCTCCTGTCTGCGGCCCCACCTCCTCCACAAGCAGCGTCACAGGCCCCTGAGGGGTCTGCAAGGAGACTGGCTGGTACATGCATCACAAACATGAAAGGGCATGGAAAAGTGTTCAGGCTCCAATGCAGATCCAAGAGCCGTTTTCAAATTTCCCTGTTTGGATGGGAATGCTTTAAAACTGAAGTATGTTTTCCTTGGCAGAGGTACCCCCCATTAGATGCAATTTCTTCCTGACATTTCAAGAATTGTTTTATGTCTGTGTTCTCTATAAGGACTGTCCATGGAGGTCAGAAAGGAAATTATAGTTCTAAGAATGATCACATTAGCATAGAGGGTAATGCACAAGCCCCAAGCTAAATACCTCTGTCCAGGCCAGCCTGCCAGCTCGATGATTAACAAGTTGGGCTACCACACAGGGGACTGGACTGGGCGCGCTCCCGGACTGCTGCTCCCCAGGCCAACATGGGCAACGTGTGTTTAGTCTATCAGAGTATTTACTCAGGACGCCTATCGCCGTGGAACCGAGACAGCTGTCTGAGAGAGGAGGACTCTCTGAATCCCCTGGAGAGCAGGAGTCGGGAGAGGTAGATCTATTTTTCCACAAGATTCTTTTCCCAGCCTAACTGAGCCTCCATCTGCCAGGAAGAATTTGGTATGTTGGTCAGTCATTGTAGCCTCAGGCAAGCCTGACCCCTCGGATAAGGATTTAGAGGGAGATGGGTCTGTTGCAGCCTTACCTACCTTCTGGAGGGGACCCCCACCTCAGCCCTTGCAAAGCTTATACCTGGCATTATGGAATCCTGTTGTTTATTTGTTTGTGTGGTTTTGTTGTTTTGTTTTCGAGAAGGAGTCTCTCAATCTTGCCCAGGCTGATCATGAACTCCTGGGCTCAAGCAATTCTCCTGCCTCAGCCTCCTGAGTAGCTGGGGTTATAGGTATGCACTACCATTCCTGGTAGGGCACCCCTTTTATCAGACTGTTTTGGATCTTGGGGTAGCAAGAACTACCTGTGACTATAACAAATATAAATGACCTACATGTAGAAGTAAGGAGTCACAATTTAAAATCTGAAGACCTGAGTTTAAATCCCACCTCTGACAAAAAAAGTTACCTTACCACTCTGAGCCTTTATTATACCCTCCACATAGTGAAAATTATAATCTCTCTCTTCAAAGACTACTTTAGAAAGTAAACAAGAATAGCCAGGCATGGTGGCACAAACCTGTAATCCCTTGAACTTGGGAGGCTGAGACAGAAAGATCTCAGGTTTGATGCCAGCCTCAACAACTTAGTGAGACCCTTAGCAACTTAGTGAAATCCTGTTTCAAATGAAAAAAATAAAAAGGGCTAGAGGTGTATTTCAAAAGTAGAATGCCCCTGGGTTCAATCCCCAGAGATGATGATGATAATAATAATAATAATAATAATAATAATAATAATAATAATAATAATAATAATATAAAAAAGAAATTAATGAGAATAACAAATCAATTATTATACATTAAAGTTTGATTTAGCCATTCTACAATGTATACATATATCAAATATCATGTTGTAGACCACAATATATTCATTTTTTATTCGTCAATAAAGAATTTGTTTAAAAAATCAGAATACAAGCCGGGCGTGGTGGCGCAGGCTTGTAATCCCAGCATTTGGGAGGCTGAGACCGGAGGATCCGGGTTCTCGGCCAGCCTCAGCTACCCAGTGAGGCACTCCGCAACTTAGTGAGACTCGGTTTCAAAATAAAGAATAAAAAATAGGGCTGGGGGTATAGCTTGGAGGTAGAATGCCTCTGAGTTCAATCCCCAGTACCACACACACACAAAAAAATCAGAATACATTTAGTTTTCTGCCAGTGTCAAAGGCAATATAGTAAAAATAAAGCAGATTTTTTTTAAAAAGGTGGTCAAAGAAGCATTGGGAAAAAAAGACTTGGAGGAAAAGTTTAGAAATGTACTATACTGGGAAAACATTCTCTTCTGGCCCAAACCTCCCTAAATTTTCTACCCATCATGATAGTAATGCAAGGCACTGGCACCAGTGGGTATCTGATCGGGTTGACTATTACAAAGCATGTCCTGGGAGAAAACCCTGAGCCTTGAGCACCTGCCCACAGTCACACATCAGCAGCCAGAAGCAACCACAAGCCAGCACCAAAGAAATGTGATTATATGACGACTGTGAGCAGCAGTGACCGGACTTTGAGCCCAGAGAGAAAAGCTGAGAATCTTCTGTAGCTGACACAAACCTACTTGTCACAACACAAGATAACAGGGCAAACTAGAAAGCACAGAAGAAGCGGATGTGGGCAGAGCAGAGGCGGTGCTCCTTCGCCACATCTGGCCCAGGGGCTCCCCTCTTCTCCAGAACAGAGGGCTGGGAATTATCAGCAGCACCACAGCAGAGCTCCCTATTAACTGCAACTTCCTGTGTTTTTATTAAGGAATCTCTTTAGTAAGCTACATATAATTCAATTGCCAATGTGGATTGAGTTTGTTTCACAAACCCTGTATGAGAAAGAAGATATAATGTATAAGGTCTACCATTTCAGGGGTTAGAATATGGAGGAGAAGACTTCAAGTCGCTCAACTAAAGGATGTGTAAGGTTTAAACCAGGAAAGCCCTGTTGGGTATATATGCTACAGAAAGTAAAGGAACAGGAAGGAGGGAGAGTGGGGACGTCGACTTAGGCAATAGTACGTTCTACCTGGAACTACAGGGATCAACATCAAAGAGCTGGTGAGCCTGCTTCCCAGAAATAGAGCATTTCCGTATTGGTGTTTTCAAACTACAGATTAGCACTCATTAGCAGACCATTAGATCAATTCTGTGACCCTCCACCATCACATAAAGAAAAGAATGAAATAGCCAGGCATGGTGGTATATGCCTGTAATCCCAGTACTTGTGGAGAATTTTAACCTGTTCTCATGATCTGCATTCTCAGGCCTTCAAATATATATTGCCACTGTGAAGTTCAATGGTTTTGAACTCTGATTCCACAGTGGAATCTCCTGAGATATATCTGCCATATATTGATATATACAAGATCCCAAACCCACAGGTTCTGACCTCATTGGTCAGGGTGGGGCCTGACCAGAGGTATTTTTTTATAATCTCCCCAGGTGATTCTAATGTGAAACTGAGGCTGGGAACCATTGGATTAGGTCATTTGACCTTTATTACATCCCTGTGAGAGAAGCAGAGGAGAGATGATCATCCCTACTTTTCAAATGAGGAAATTAAGGCCCATGGCAATAGGCGATCTGGCTGTGGCTGTATTCATTATGTCAGTGTCAGAGTGGATGAGAAGTCAGGTCTTCTGTGTGTCGAGCCAGAATGGGCTCCTCTTGGTGCACAGCACTTTCTCCAACACCTCTTGGCTTCAAACAGGCCACCAATGAGAGCACAGAGAAGAGACGGTCAGAATCTCAGCATGTCTTTGCACAGAATTTCTCAGAAGTACGTCAACAAATACCAAGTCCGTTCTTACTGGAATAATGAAATAGACCACTTAAGTAAATCAAGCCATTTGAGGGAGGCCAAGAGAGCTATTGATACTAGTTTGCCTGTCTCCAAGGACCAAAATACTGAAAGGCAATGGCTTAAAATGAATGAAAATGTATCCAATGTACAATCAAATGAAAATGTTGTGGGCCCGTGGCCAGGGATTATCTGCCAATTGGATCTCTTTCAGCGCCCTAAATTTAACCAGCTGGGATTCTTTCTTCTCCCTCCTTTTTTTTGGTATCATCTTTTTCAACCTTCTGAAAGGAAGAGATTTTCCTTTTAATGGGAAATCTGTATTTCATCATAAAGATGGAACACAACGTGCTTGGTTTAGCCAGTCTCCTGGGAAGTAGGTTCTTTGTGTATTATATGCTTGGCATCAAAGCAAGACTCACATTCCAGCAAGTTTATTTCAGGAATGATAGTCTAGAAGCATATATCTCTGTAACTTGAGGTATAATCTCACCTCAATCCCCAACATAGTAATAATACTTTTTACTTGTAGGTCACTTGATCATTTCCACAAATTGATATAATCTCTAAGTTCCCAAGCTGTTCCAAAGTGCAATGAATAAAGGAGGTGTGTGTGTGTGTGTGTGTGTGTGTGTGTGTGTGTGTGTGTGTGTTCACATGCATGGCAAGAGGTTGGAAGAGTGCACTCAGGTATTCATAGTGATTATGTCCAAGTGGGGTTACTGGTATTCTTTAATTACTTTTGGTTTGTATTATCATAGTTTTTCTGTGACAAAGACTTAGCACTTTGTAATCTTATAAGAAAATTATTTTAAATGAAAAAGAATAGCCATAAATCACAAATAAAAGTAGAAATTACTCCACCTGTGATCAGATGACAAGGTCAAGGTTCTTTCAGCAAATGTGACTAGCCAGTTTGACAGCTGTTAAACACAAGGTTCCTCAGTCCAGCCTGCAGAGGCAGAGCCGTCTCCTGGCCTCTTCACTGCTAATACCAGCAATTACCCAATGAGCTATTTCCCTTCCTGAGCCTGGGGAGAGTGGCTTTTGGGGTGGGGGGAGCTTAGAGACTACACTTGGCAGAAGTTGGGGGAGCCAGATTCCTCTATGGGCTTCTTGAAGACCAAGGTTGAAGAGCCCAGGGGCCTTCCCTGAGCCACATTCATGCCAGCATCATCCACTCTGACCTGGGAAGGGCAATCTGTTTGGGTGCTGGTGTCCTAGCTCCAAAGACCATTCAAAGACTGTTAGAGGGGTGCAACTATTCCCACAGTCCAACAAGAAGCTCAGGAATACTCCCTATCTGAGTGGTAGAACTGCAGGGGGCGAGAAGAAAAAGGAATCCAGGAAAGGATGTGTCTTCTATCTATTCACTTACTCATCCAACAAACACCTCCTGAGCAGCTCATAGGCAGGACTGCTGCACATAATCATGTACTTTGTGGACTACACAAAGTGCCAACTACAAGGAAGAGTAGGAGGTGGAAGAGAGCTCCCCTTCCCGAGCTGTACCTCCTGCACAGGTCCGTGGCCCTCCAAGGAAAGGTATCACTGACGTACCATCCTGCCTGCAGAGGTGTATCTAGCCAGAGGAAGTGCCTTTTTCTAAAGTTCATAAAAGCGAGAGATGGGCTAGCAATGGCCCTGTTCCAAAGGCCATACATTGCACTGGGCAATAAGAATACAAAAATGTAAATGGCTTCACTCATTCCCTCAAGAAAATCAGCCCAAGCCAGGCTTCATGGCACATGCTTGTAATCCCATGCTTGAGATAGGAGGATCCCAGGTTCAAGGCCAGCAGGTGGTAAATTAATGAGACTTTAGGGCTGGGGCGTGTCACTCAATGGTAGAGCACTCTTGGGTTCAATTCCCAGTACAAGAAAGAAAAGAAAAGAAGGAAAGGAAGTATTAAGGTATTGCAGACACTATAAAAATGGTGTGTCAACATTACAATTGAGGCAAAAGAGAAGCAATATTAACACTTTTCCCAATGAAATATTCATGAGGAAGAGTAAGAAGAAAAAGACAAAGGAGAAGAAAGGGGAGAATCACGACCATATATATTGGGCATCTCTTCTTTGCTAATTTTGTTGGCGCCAAACATGGGAATTGAGGCTGAGAAAGGTTGAGTGTGGCTACTAGGCTACTAAAGGCAGAATGAAGATTCTGGTCAGGCCCATCTAATTCCAGAGCATTTACATATTCTAAAACACTCTCCTTCCTTTCTTCATTAAATAGGCATTTAACAGGGCTGTGCAGGCAGGATGCTGGGCACAGGGCATGCAAATTTCAGGCTCACCGGAGGCTTCTGGTTGAGAGTGTGAACTGAGGGTAGATGGCCTGGGTTTGAATCCTCACCCTGCCTCCTCTTACCTCAGTTTCTTCCTCTAAAATATAGACAATAACAGTAGTGAGCTCTCCATACCTATGGGTTCCTCATCCATGGATTCAACCCACCATGGATGGAAAATATTTGGAAAAAGAAGTTGCATCTGTCCTAAACAAGTACAGTATTGTCATTATTCCCTGTATATAAAAGAACAACTATTTACATGCCATTTACCTTGTATTAGGCATTATATACAATGCAATAATATGCACAATGTATAATCTAGAGATGATTTCAAGCATAGAGGAAGATGTGAGTAGGCTGTGACTTTTAATAAAAGGAACTTCAGCACCCACGCATTTTTGTATCCACAGAGGTCTGAGGCCAATCCCCTGTGGACACTGGGGGACAACTATACCCATTCTAACGGGGTTTTGGTGAGATTAAATGAGAACATATATGTAAAGTATTTGACATAATGCCTGGCACACCAAAAGCACCATAAAGGCTCAGAGTACTGTGTTAGATGTTACTGTTATTAGTGGTGGTGGTAGAAGTAGCATCATTATCTCACAGTTTAGAAACATAAGTGACTATACATGGAAGGGGCCAAATCCTTAGCATCTATACAAAGCCTCAGAGGTGTGGACATGTTTGGATTAAAATGTCACGAAAGACATCTACAGCTCTTTGCAGTTAGAAAGTCTGCCATACACGCATCCCTACGAAGCAGAAAGGACTGGTGTTGTTATCTCCACTTCAAAGGCAAGGAAAGCTAGGATTAGAAATGCCTAATGACTTATCCGAAATAAGACAACCAAGTGGGTAGCAGACTGCTGGGCTGTACTTCGTTACAATTCAGACTACTCTTGTATACCTTTTTTAAGCCTAGATTTGTCAATTTCAACACTTCACCACAGTTATCTAGTCTAGTTTCCATGTTCCAATTTTTTCAATTGTTCCAATAATGTCTTTCACTACATGTTTTTGTTCTAGTACAAAATCCAGTCCAAGATCACTTACTACATAGAGTGGTCATGTATTGTTAGTCTTTTTTTTTTTTTTTTTTTTTTTTGCAGTGCTGGGGATGGAACCCAGGGGCATTCTACCTCTTAGCTACACCCTCAGTCCTATTTTTTATTCTTTATTTTGAAACAGGGTCTCACTAAGTTGCGGAGGGCCTCACTAAGTAGCTGAGGCTGGCCGCGAATCTGGATCCTCCTGTCTGAGCCTCCCAAGTACTGGGATTACAAGCATGGGCCACCACGCCCAGCTTTGTTAGTCTCCCCCTGCCCCCCGGTACTGGGGATTGAACTCAGGGACATTCTATCTCCAAGCTACACCCCCAGTCCTATTTTTTATTCTTTATTTTGAAACAGGGTCTCACTAAGTTGCGGAGTGCCTCACTAGGTAGCTGAGGCTGGCCTCGAACCCAGATCCTCCGGTCTCAGCCTACCAAGTACTGGGATTATAAGCGTGGGCCACCACACCTGCTGTGTTAGTCTTTTTTAACTTAGAATAATTCCTCAGCCTTTGACTTTCATGACATTGATCTATGAAGAATATGGTCCAGTGATTTCATAGAACGTCCCTCACTTGGGTTGCCTGCTAGTTCCCATGATCAGATCCAGGCTACTTCTTGCTGGCTGGAAGGAGTGCTGTACAGGCGAGGCTATGGATCTTCAGCAGACCACACACCTGGATGCAGATACTTGGATGACTCAGGATGCCTGTCTGCTTCTCACTAGTGATATTAACCTGATCACCTAACCAAGATGTTGTCCACTTCCTCCGCTGTACAATTACTGTTTGCTTGTTCTCAACCAACAAGCAATGTCAGGAAAAATCTTAAACCCATACAACAATCCTGCTTCTTATAACCCCTCCCTCTCAATTTAATATCCATTTATGATTCTTGCTCAAACAACTCTAGGGTTGCAAATGGTTAAAAGACACAAGTAGAGGAAAGAAAAACCTCTACCTAATGGGCTTCTTCTATCTGTAGTTGCTGACATTACAGCATTACACTTTAAGGAAAACGCCTTTATCTATCAATTGTGGAATGGACTCCTGGTTTCCTATTTCATTCAACAGGCTCTAATCCATTACCATCCCTATTTATTTCATTACAAGATGACCCATATTCCCCCTTCAAGCGGGCTCCTGTGTCTTCTAGGCATCACTGATGATGTTTACACACTTTCTGGCACAACAAAATGTTCCAGGCTTAATTTGGACCTTCCCTGCCCAAGCAGAGGAATCAGTCTTTTTTCCTCAAGATCCCTGTTTCTTTATAATGGAAAATGGTATAACCTGATACTTCTATTCTTAGCCTGGCATGTAGTTGTTTAATGAATACCTGAATGAATGAAAACCTATGTTTCCTGTGGGGCTATGAATCACTGCAGAGCCAGAGGATGGACATATCAGAGGGGGGAACCCTTGGTCACTTCCGTGAGAGGGACACACAAGTCCAGCTCCCAATTATTTCCTTCCCACTCACATTTTCACCTTTCACGAGGAAACTTGTGCAGAAACATACCAAATTGTTCTTGGTAATTCAGAAAGTACTGGGGGAAATGAATCCCTCTAAACCTCAGGGAATCCCTGCAGCAGCTTGTCTCAGGTGACAAGTTTAGGAAAGGGACCTGAATCCATTAAGTCAAAATGTGCAGGAATGGGAGAGGGAACCAGAGCCAGCACTGAATACTAGATCCTTCAAAGACATTATTTCTAATCTTGACACTACCCCATCATGGCAGATATTTTCAGCCCTACTTTTGCATATGTCATCAGAGAGACATAAAGTCTCCTGTTCAAGGTCACACTGGGTCTACAGAGTGAGAATCCAAACCCAGGTCTACCTAACTGCAGAGTACATGCTTTCAAAGACACCATAGAAGACCGTTGGGTAGATATTTGCCTTCCATCTATTTGTATCTTGTTCTTTTAACCTATGTTGTTTTTAATGAATTTCTTAGTCCATCTTCTGATGCTATAACTGAATATCACAGGGTAGGGAATTTAGAAAGAAAAGAGTGTTCAGCTCTGTTATATTTAGATATAGAACATCCCCTAAAGGGCTCCTTTATTAATATTCAGGGTTGATATAGTTAAGTCTTGAGAGTCATAATATCAGCAGTGTATACATTCCTTGTAATGGACTTATCTGTGTAGTGGTCTAGGTCAGTAGGATGCGGCTAGAGAAGGTGGGTCCCCAGGCTGCTGCCTTGGAGATTATATATGGTTCCTCCTCCCCTCACTCCCTCTCTTGCTTTTGGCCTCCATGATGTGAGGAGCACAGCCTTATGCTCTCCCTTTCCCCGCTTCCTACCGCCATGCCCTGAGATCCTCAATCCCCAGCCTCACATGGATTGAACTCCAAAATTCTCCAAGGAAAACCACAAGCAAATAAATTCCTCCTTCCAAGCCGGGTGTGGTGGCACATGCTTGTAATCCCAGCATTTGGGAGGCTGAGACTGGAGGATCCAGGTTCTTGGCCAGCCTCAGCTACCTATGAGTCACTCTGCAAGTTAGTGAGACCCTGTTTCAAAATAAAGAATTAAAAATAGGGCTGGGGGTATAGCTCGGAGGTAGAATGCCCCTGAGTTCAATCCCCAGTACCACAAAAAATAAATAAATTCCTCCTTCCTCTAAGTTACACGGTCAGGTCTTTGGATTATAGCTGTGAAAATGCTGACTAATAGAAGCACACAGTTCTGGAGGCTGGAGGACCAAGGGTGGCATCTGGTGAGGGCCTTCTTGCTGGTGGGCACTGCCAGCAGAGTCCTGTGGAATCTCAAGGCATCTCAGAGTGAGAGGGGCATATCCCAGGGATAGAGACAAAATGCCTTTTATAACAGACCCATTCGAGAGAACTCATCAATCCATTGACCCATGAATGGATTAATCCACTCGTGAGCACATAGCCTGGGGACTAATCACTTCTTACTGGTTCAACCTGGTCCTGCCTGTTAATACCTCACAATGGAGATTGAATTCAATAGAAGTTTTGATACCACAGCAGTGAATAATATTTCTCCTGATGTGCTTGGACATTTCTCTTTCATTAAAATGAAACATTGAATATATTCTCCAAAAGTGTGTGTGTGTGTGTGTGTGTGTGTGTGTGTGTGTGTTTTATTTCTCTGGATTTCAAAAAAAGAGCGAAGTTTTTAGAAAAGAGCTTAGTGACTATTTGATACTCCACCTTCGTGGGGGCGCTGGAGGGATAGTGGGAATCCATACACTAATTATTCCCTAACTATGCTACACTTTGGGATCATCTAAAATCTTTTTTAAAATTCTGATGTTGTCAGGTATGGTGGTACACATCTATAATTCCAGTGACTCAGGAACCTAAGGCAGGAGGATCATAAACGTGAGGCCAGCCTGGGCAACTAGCAAGACCCTATCTCAAAAATAAAATTAAAAAGGGTTGGGGATATAGCTCAGTGGTAGAGCATTTCCCTAGCACACACAAGACCTCAGACTCAATCCCAGGTAATAATAATAATAATAATAATAGTGATCATCATCATCAGCATCATCTGATGCCAATACTTCTGCCCCCTGATATCTGATTTAATTGGTTTGGAGCTGACCTGGACATCAAGATGTTTGTTTGTTTGTTTGTGTTTGTTTGGTATTGGGAACTGAACCCAGGGGTATTCTTTCTCAGAGCTACACCCCCAGCCCTATTTTATTTTGAAAAAGGGTCTTGCTCAATTGCTAAGATTGTGATCTTCCTGTCTCTGCCTCCAAAGTACTGGGATTACAGACATGTGCCACAATGTCTGGCTAGGAATTTTTAAATATTTTCAGATGATCCTAATCTGCAACAAAGGTAAGAAACCACTGCCAGACATAAGAGATTAGAGTGGAAAAAGTAACCACTTCCCACATTTGGGAATCAACCTAATCATTTTTCCTGCAGACGATGACCCAGGGTATTCTAGAAAATGAAATAAAAACAGGAATTGGCTCCTTAAGAGATTATAAATTTAAAAAATAAAACAAAGCTAAAATAAAACACAAGCACAAATTTTAAATCTAGGTTAGGGAAAGATGTGATTAAAGTTAGGGGCTAAAAAGGGATTGGACTGAACAATCATCCAGTTGACACTTACACAGAAACTCCTGTGCAAGGCTGTGGGAACACAACGAGAGCAAGTCAAGGTGCAGGGGCCGAGGGAGCCTGAATGAAAAGGCAGCGAAGCTAGGGAAGGTCACTAAAGAGGGATTCAGGGCACTTTGGGTGCACAAAGCCAGGCGGATTCCCTGAGGGTCATCCAGGAAAGCTTCCTAGAGGAGGTAAAACCTTGGCTCTGGCTGGAAGGAAGAGAGGGAGCTTGCATCTTGGGGGAAGGCTGGGAGCTGCTGGTGGCAAGTTTTTAGGTAGAAGAGCATTGTAGTAGACCATTCAAGCCTTCTGAATGTTTGAGCAACACAGTCCCTGCCTAAACGGGCTCTACGGCAGCAGCTACTACAAAACACAGGAATAAGCAAGTAGTCTGAATGTACAGACAGCAGTTTCTGCCTTCATAATCCACATCACATGAACATTAAAAACACATGAACAGCATAGTCACCTCCTCCTCTGCCACATCTGCCTCTAGCTGGGATAACTCCTGTTTTCCAAGAGCACCTGGAGACCACTGATCAACTGTACTTGTCAATGTGGCTTTTCTCTTTTTCTATGCAGGTTTAGAATTACCCTGGTCTCTGAGCCAGCCAAGCCCAGCATGGCTATCTGAAGCAGCTTACGCTGGAAGATGAGCATGGCATACTTAGCCGTGTAGTTTAACAAATATGCACCTTCAAACAAGAATTTGAGATTATGTAATAAACACATTGCAGAATGCGGAAGGCTCTATCTAGCATTGGCACCTGACAGAGTATCTATTCAGTAGAGAAAGTACAAACCCACAGACCTGTGAAGTTCAAATCCCAGTGCAGAACAGGAAGTGGGCACAGGTCTGGAATGGCATCAGAGAAATAGACCAGGCTTCTAGAAACTTCCATCTAGAAATATTTCTTGCTCACTGACCAGTGCTCCACATTGTACTAAATCTAAGTGGCTAGGAACAAGAAAGCTGAATGAGACAGGTCCTCCACCCTGGAGAAGCGAATCAAGGGAGGGAAGCAGAAAATTAGTAATATTTTATGTTTCTTTAGCCAATTATCAGGCATCTCCTCACTGAGATGCCATATCATTTGTTTCTCATCTAAAAGGTTCGGGCAGGAACCTCACTGTGCAGGTAATGAAAACTGGGTCAATGATAAGATAAAGTTTTCTACTGGCTAAATGCATCATTTACGCTACAAATGGCCCTGCGTTTGGTAAAGGGGCTACAAAGGGTTTAAATCAGATCTCTGCCCTCAGGGAGTTTACGTTCACCATTGGACATCTGCTTGGTGCTTTACAAATGTCCAGTGAGCTCTGATTCACAGGCCCTCAATAGCAACCTTATAAGGAGCTAAAGTAGGTGCTTATCACGTCCTGGGGCTCAGGAGGGTTACATCACTTGCCCCAGATCTCTAGTCAGAAATGGCATTGTTAGAGTTATTCTCAGGTCACTACATCACATAGTCTGTGTTTTAAATTCGCAAGGAAGGAGGGAAGGAGAGAGAGAGAGAGAGGGAGGGAGGGAAGGAAGGAAGGACCTACCTAAATACTGCCAAATAGAATTTTTCTTTCTACTTCTGATTTTCCAATATCCATAGCATGTGTTGAAAAATAATTACTCTATTTATGTATCCTAGAGAATTCTAACCTCCCAGCATCTAAAAGAAGGATGTTTAAAAAGAAATAGTCATGATTCCTCCAAAGCATGCATTTTATTATAGAATACAACAAGGACTGACTTATACGAGGGGGAACTGAAAAGCAGACGAATTCAAGGTGCCTACTTCTTCCGTCTAGAGTGCCCCTTTTTTAGTTTTGGTAAACTAAGGCAGGAAACTAATAGACTATTAGTGCTTTGTGATAATGTTTTTGGAACCAATTGATTTTTTTTTCACTTATTTCTAGATAATACTAAATCAACTGGGAAATACCAGTAGGAGGTCCCATAGTAACTCATGAAAAACAAAAAAAAACAGCCAATCAGAAGGCTGAAGACATTAAATCTTTCCCCAGGACAGTGTTTCAATCGGCAGGTGACTTACTGGGATCCCCGTCGGTCCTTAACTGGACCTTTTCATTTTATTCCTGCCTAATCTCCCTTTCACTCTCTCAGAAGTGTGAGCAATGTCCAACTGGGACTCATTACCAAAGCCCTCATAATTTACAGGAATCTTTTTTCTTTTACATTTGAAATCACAGCTACCTCATAAATAACTCCTTTTATCGCAAGTGTGGATGTTCCTGTAAGGCTACCTGCATCGTGTCAAGTGTTTTCAAAGTTATCTACTGTGCTAGACAGAAACTGCTTTTGACCTCTGGGTTCAACAAAGTTAACCAACCAACCTGACTGCTTTAAAAGCTCCCTTCTGCCCCAGCTGCTGTTCAAGCTATAAATTATTGCTGTCAGGGGCAATGACAAGAGACGGTATTGGGACCTTTGCTGACCCTGGACAGACTGTGCTTAAATATGGTTTGGGCTTCCTTTCTCCGCAATCAAGTAGAGAGACATTATATATATAATCCTAAGAGGCTTTCCTGGTTACCCAACCACAGCATGAAAAAAACCACATAGTAAATGAACAGAGGGAAGCTGTGTTTTAACCACTTTGGGGCTTTCCATTGGAGAAACTTGATTTTCTCTAGTTCAGCCTACCTAGGCCTAATTTGCGCCTTCCTCTACAGCTAACCTGACCACTTTACTGTGTTGCCATGAGCCATAATTTCCCCTTAGCTGAGCCCTCAGCTAGCAAAGTCTTCACTTCCCTTCCTCACAAATAGAAACTTCTGGCATGCCCCTGCCAGGCCAGGCTTACGGGGAAGCTCCTCTAGGAGACAACATGGAACTCTCTTGTCCAGTCTCCCACGGCATCTTGGACACATACTACACTCTGTTCTAGTGACTGCCTCTACCTCTGCTGTCATCACCTGACACTGCATCATAATGGTTTAGAGCTCTGGATCTGAATCTGATTGACTTGCTCCTCTTCGTAAAACAGGTCAAATGCTTAATAATAAGGACCTTTCTTTACCATATCTGGTAGATAAAGCTAAAAGTACTGATGTCAAGCTGGTTCAATGGAACCAGGAACAAAATGTGATTGGCACAGATGCAGTGTAAAAGCCAGTTTCTTCTCCTTCGTCTTCATCATCATTATCATCATCATCGATATCATTAAATTCTAAGCCCCCTTTAGAAACCTTGTCTTCTATTCCTCATTATACTTTTAGCCTCTGAAACTTCAAGAGTAGTGTTCAATTATTCATTGATTTTTGCTGAATTTTTAAGACAGATACTGTTTTATTCACAGTCAACTGGGCTTGGTCTTCAGAAGTTGCAGAATTGCACCTTAACCCCTCTGAGGGGGCAAATGACCTTCTGGTCTTGTAGAGCAAAACTATAAACAGAAAGTTCTCTCCATTCTGTTTCCTTAGCTAAGGCTGACAATGAATACTTATTGTCCCAGAACATGAATATTGCTTTCTGTTCTTTTGGTTGGGGGCAATTGCCAAACCACATTTTATGTTTCAACAAAAATTAAACAGATTACTTTTAAATGTTTGGTTTATAAAAATTCTTCCTACCCTTATCCCCCCGCCCAAAAAAAAATTCTCTAAAATCAAAGAACTAGAGATAGCTGCAGACTGCTAAATTATTGCCGAGTCAAAATGTAAAAGAATCATGACAAATTGTTTCTTGACTCCCTCATCTTTCCTTTGAAAAAATAATTTACAATGTGAGATGGGTTAACTCCCTTTTACATCTAAATCCTGAGAAAATCCATGACAGTCTCTGTCTGAAAGGCCAATTTAACCCAGTAAGACTGACTCTTAAAGATCTTCTCAGTCACAGACCTTAGACACAGTCCATCTGTCCCTCCAAACCCTGATATTGCAAAAGTTAAAAAAAAAAAAATTTAAAAAACTTCTATAAAAAGGAAACCCTGCCAAAGCCAACTCAAATGTTTCCTTTCTGTGAAATTTAAATATGTATTGAACTGGATTCTGCCCAGCAGTCCTTATAAATCTAAGTCAGGGGTAAGACTTTGGTAAATAGATTTATCTGTCAAAATCTTCCCATAAGCTCCATTCAGGAAATAAGTGAAGTTCAGGGTAGAATGTGGTCTCTCGGCCAATGATAACACCTAATATTTGCTCTATGCTGGCTGCAGGAATCAGATGCTATGTTAAAGACTGTACAGGCTGACTATCATTTTGAGCCCACACAACAAGCCCATGAGGTTGCTGTTACTAGCATCATGCCCGTTTACCAGATGTGCAAACTGGGCCTTAAGGAGTATAAATCTCCTGTCCAAGGTCACAACGTAGGTGAGGGCTGGGCTGGGTTCAAACCAGGATGGTCTAGCCAGGGCCCTCCCTGGGAAACTCCATATTGACCACCTGGTTCCATACCAATGTGGCTCCCTGATACACACTCAAACTGATCCTCGGCATTAACTCACATCACTGCCTCTTGTTCTCTCTGACTCTGCTCCTGACCATCACCCTGAACGCCCACTGAATCCTGTACAGAGACAAAGCCCAGCCCCAGCACTGGGGCTCCAGTCGGCCCTTGCCCTGCCTCTCTCCACTTCCTTGCGCACAGTAGCTCATGGTATGCGGGCCATATTTACCCACCTCCAGACGCCAAGGGGTGGAACCTGTTTTGAGTCCTCTATGTTCAGTTCAGGCCGATGGCATGTCTGCCTGGCATCTGTGGGCTCAGCATTCTCATCCACCTGACACTGATGAGTGTCAAACACAGGCTTTGGAGTCAGCCCTGGATCCGATCCCAACCCCACTGAGGCGGGTGAGCCTTGGCTTCCTCGTTGAACCTCTCCAAGCCCAAATTTCTTCATTTAAAACAGAGGTGCCAGGCACTGTGGTGCACACCTGTAATCCCAGTACTTGGGAGGCTAAGACAGGAGGATTTCAGGTTCAAGGCCAGCTTCAACAACTTAGAGAGACCCTGTCTCAAAATAAAAAATAAAAAGGGCTAGGGGTGTAGATTGGAGGTAGAATGCCCCAGAGTTCAATCCCCTGTACCAAAATATAATAATTAAATAAAATATAGGCATAAAATGCTTTTTAGGGTTGTTGTAATTAAATAAAATGTAATCTAGCTTATGTTCAATGAGTTCTTTCCAATATAAAGACATGTACTCATGTACTTTATATATATATATATATATATATATGTTCTCCCCCCCCCACCTCCCCCAGTGCTGGGAATTGAACCCAGGGCCTAAAGCATGCTAGGCAAGTACTCTGTAACTGAGCTAAATTCCCAGACTAAATCTTAATGGTTTCTTAATCCTTCTGTAATAGAGCTAAAAGAGAACAAAACAACCACATTCATTCATTCATTCCACAAGTATTTATTGAGTACCTATTCTATACCAGACATTTGAATGAGGGTTTGACACCCTCATGGGGCTGTTGAAGCTCACTTCAGGGAATGTAAGGGCACATGGATTGAGCTCCTGCCTAGCATGAGGCAGGCACCTGACAGAGAATCTCGTGATTGTGCTGACCATTTGAAGCCCGTGTTAGTAGCTCTGTGAAAGACCCAGCAGCTTGGCCAGGGTCCCGCAGCCATGAGGCCCAGCTGACATCAGCACTGTGCCGCCCGTTTCTCGAGTTGCATCAGATGCCAGATGGGTGACCCTTTCTCAGGACTCTTGGTCACTGGCCATCATCTCATCCATTCACGGCATTTAATTTAGGGAAAATGAAGAAGAGGATCAGTTCTTGCAACTTTCAGCACAAATCAATTAAGTCTGGGATGGCCCCTGGCCTCAACCTTGGGCCTCACAATTGGATGGGGGAAAGGTATCTTTCAGGACTCTTGACGATTACTGCAGTGATAGAGGGCTACCAGATGGGTAGACAAAGAAGGCTCCATGCCGTCACCATCCATGCCACCAGCTGTTTCTGGCCCCACACCTGCCCATGCACTGCCCGAGTCCAGCTTTCAAGCTTCAGGTAAAAAACCAGATGGGTTGGAATTATTAGCCAACAGATGGAATGAGTATCCGGCAAGATGGCAAGACTCCATGGCAGAGTCAGCTGGATGCAGGTTCAAATCCTGAGTCTCTCACTGCTGGCTGAAGCCACCCGCCTAAGGCTGTTTTCCATCTGTAAAGCAGGGCAGGTGATGGCATGGCAGCAGATGATGATATCAGTCCACTCAGGGGCTCTGCTGGGACCCAGACAAGGTGACGTGTGCACGCCACAGTTCCTCCCACGGGGAGGCACATCATGGGCACCATTCTCCCTTGACTATATTGGAGCAAAAAATGCCAAGGACCTGGTGGGGAATTTACAATGGGAGGCTTCTTCCACTGCCAGGACTTCTCCTGTCACACTGAGCTTTTTTCCAGCTCAAAATATGGGCTGAAGGGAAAGAAGTTGAGCCTCCCCTGCCAAGACTCGGTGCCCCTTCCGCCTCCCCACCAGCCTAGAGCAGCCTTTGCGCTCTTGCTCCTGCACTTGAGGGAAGCTGATCACCCCTTCCTTCCCCCATCCCTGCCTGCTGGGGCCCCAAGGGCCACCTGAAAGTCCTGCCTACCACCCATCCACCTACCTCCTCACCAGGTCACTTCATCTTCCCTCCCTCCACCAGCACCTGCCCAGCATCTCTTAGCACGCCAGGAACTGGGGTTCATTACATTCACTCTATTTGTTTGTGGCCCAGTGCCAGGACCTGAGCTAAGTGCTTTATAAATATTATTTAATTTAACCCTCACTACACACCTGTGAGGTAGGCGTTACTATGAGTAACTGAAATCCTGAGAAGTGTCATTGGCCCACAGCCACAGGTGAAGGTGGAACCTGAAACCATCCCATCTGACCTCAGAGCCACCTCCTTCCAATCTTCTGTAGAACCTCTGAGTGGATATTGTCTGTGGTTTACTTTAAAGCTCTGCAGAACTGATAGCACATGGACATGTAGGTTTCTAAGCTAATATTTGGTCCTGCAATGCAAATACATTTGGCTAACATTTGCATAACTTAAACAGGGTTCTACATTCCGAGGGTGCTTATTAGCATCTCAAGTATGCTAATTAAAATTCACATATGAGGGGTGGTTAGTTAGAATGTAAAGAGCGCAACTGTAAGCACTTTAAATACTGCTGTTTAAATCTGAACTTAGAATCATTAATGAGCATTAATTAATAAGGACACTGGAAAAAACTGATTGGTAAAATGAGTGTTACTCAAGAAATAGGATTAGTTTGCATCACTACTCTAGCATGAGCAGGACTTGGGCTGAAGGGAAAGAGGTTGAGCCTCCCCCACCAAGACTCAGTGCCCCTTCCACCTCCCTACCAGCCTAGCTCAGCCTTTGAGCTCTTGTTCTTGCGCTTGAGGGGAGCCAATCACCCCTTCCTTCCCCCATCCCTGCCTACATCCAAAATTCTGTGAAGTCCTGTGTCCCCTACAAAGGGAATCCATCACCTGATGCAGCTAGAAGACTGGCCAACCCTGATAGCAACATATTCTCAGGTCATCTCAGCCCGAACTTTTTATGCAAGGATAGTCAGGGGCCCAAAGAAGAGAGAAGAGAGAAGAGGCACAGAGCCTAAAGGAAAGAAATTTCTGATGACTGTTATGCCTGCTGGCTAATAAATTTTTGTACTTTTGAAGCATTTAGCCTACAACATGCTCTCACCATACTGTAGGTTGTTGGAGGACATACAGTTCCCCTCCCCATCAAAAAGAACCTGACCACAGTAGATCAGATAATGACTTGGGTCAGTTCACAGCAGAGTCTCATATGCTGGACTCCTTGCTTTAGAAGTAAGAGAATGATCCTTTACAAATCCTGAAGTCCCACCGTAGGGACAGTTTAGTGTAGTTATGAAAAGACCAGGTCTGGGTTGGATGGCTGGGTTAGAATTTCAGTGTGAGTTACCAAACTCCTGTATGTCTCGTGCCTCCTCATTTAAAAAGTTAGATCTATAAATATTAATTACACTTCCTTGTAAGGCCACGAGAACTCCAGAAGGAAATAGCACACTGAACAAAAAGAAGTCCCCAGTAACTGTTAGCATCCATTCTAGTAGAGGGGAGGTAAGAGCTGCTTTCCAAGAGGCACTCGGTGTTGGCTATCGATTTGTTATTTACCATTTACTTTTAGTTACCATTTCAATCAACAAAATACATTGAGTGCCCCAAAGTACTAGAAGCTAAAAGAAAACTATACAATGTCCCCCTCGGCTATATTCCATGACCCACTCTCCTCCAGCGACTCCCAGTCCAATAAGTGAATCAGACAAGCCGGCCATCACAGCCCCTACTGTGCAAGGAGGATTCTGGGAGGGCTTCTTGGAGGAGGTGATATTTGAGGAATGAATGGGAGCCAGCCAGAATATCTGTGCTCGCCCAAGCATATAATTCTAGCTTGCTTTATTTCCCAAGATCAGGAACCTTAACTTTCTCTTATCAATCTCAGTTCTCCACGGGAAAGATGCCCAGTATTTCAGGGGTAGAGGGGAGGCTCGATAGGGCGAGAGCCCCACAGCTCTGAGACAGGATGTGTCAATCTGTCTGTTCATGCATTTGCTCGTATAAGCTGTAAAGAGTCTTTAAAAATTAATCCTGATCATCTGGGATGCCCCGGCTGTGCTACATTTCCTAACCTCTCCTCTGAGTTTTATAAGCTTTGACCTCTATCAGAGCTGATTTGAGGGCACACAGTGTGCTTTTGTTTTGGGATGAAGTCAAGAGCAGGGGCAGCCGGGGTCAGGTTTGGACTCTGAGGGTTATTCCAAGGAGTCCTTTACAAACCTCCAAGGAGCCCAGGAGAGGTGCATGGAGGAAGGCGGTCATCCTGCAGGCTGACTGTAACAGTGAGAGTTGTTCTTGAGCACTGAGTCCCCGGCACCATTCTAAGTGCTTACATCAGGGTATTCCTTAAGGTAGCTCCATGAGGCAGATGCGAAGGAGTTTAGGAAATGACACCTCAACATTCCTTTGAGCTGAGGGCACTTGGGGAGCAGTGGGTACAGGCAGAGGATCTCTCTGAGCTCCCCTAAATGTCTGAAGGTGACCCTCCAAAAGGAACTCAATTGTCACAAATCCCCTCCCCAGGAATTTCATGAAGCAGGGAAGATTAACAGAGATCACAGGTGAGGAGTCTAGAAGTTGATGCCACACTCAAGACAGATTTTGTCACAGGCCATTCTTCTGAGGACCAATTTCTTTTTCCCCCAAATCATTTACTCTCCCTTAAGCTGCCAACAACCCCACCACCACTATGAAGAGAGTATATCAGTTTCTAGATTTCGCTGGGTTCAGGAGATGTTCACTATCCTTTCAAGTGATGCCCTGTGTATTTCAGAACTGTGTACACCTTTTCTCCCAATCATCTGCCTGCTATCAGTTCATTCCATACACTCAAATAATCGAACCCTCGGAAGGCAAAAGGATATGTAATCACAAAGTCAAATAGTAAGTGACAGAACTGGACTCAAACAACACACCGGAGGACCACGAAACTGACAGCAAGTCACAAACCAAGTGTCATCAGCACATTGGCCAAAGGTGTGCTATGTCTAGAATCTGGGACTTTTGTAGGATGGTGGGTATATGGGCTCCTCTTACCCTATTAGCTACATGAGTATCTTAAGTCTGCATATAAGGCCCTTCTGCCACACCTACTATAAAATGACTAAGTTGCTAATAAAAGCAATGCCTCTCACTACGACTGGTGCCAGCCCCAGTTTCTAAGTGCCAATGGCCCCTTGGCTATTCCCATCGACTTTTCTGGATGGCTCTAAGCAGACAAACCACCCAGACTGCTGCAAATGTTACTTGCATAAGAGCACGTGCCAGGAGCAACAGGAAAGAGGGGCCCACCCTCATTGCAGTTGGAGATTTCCTAAGTAAATCCGTCCTCCAGAATAAATTAATTATTCCTACCCAGGATCCTTACGAAGCCTGTGATTGCCAAGTACTTCAAGATCAATTTCATGAGCATTTCCCCCAACCCCCTCTATAAAATCGTATTGGCCACATTACAAAGAGTTTTGGTGACCCGCACAAGGGCAGGAGGCAGGTACTCAGAGGCAGCTGAGACTTAAAACCACTCGCTCAGCTCCACTGTGCCAAATCATCAGGCTGCCTGGCAAAGAAGACCCACTCACATTTTTGTTTCTAATTTGCCAGAAGGTTTCAAAGAGCTATGGAGATTGAGACATTTTGTTAGGATTGAAAGGGACAGCAGCCAATTTTTTTTAACTCCTAAAAATCCAGACCAGGCCACATGGTTCAGGAAATAAAAGCCACAGGACAGAATGTCCTGAACTTAAAGTTCCTCACCATCATAAAGGGTTAGAGACATTTGAAGTTGTCTAAACAAGTGTGGGGCATGGGAGTCATGGAGATGTTGGCCTACTCCACTAATCACTAGTGATATAGACAAAATTCATGCCACTAGTGAGCCTTAGCTTCCTCATCCACAATAAAGACATCAACATCTCTCCAAGTATGCTGGTAGTACCTATGGTCAACTTTATAAGAGAAAATAGAAAAGGTTGTTGTCTGGGTAAAGAAATTCCAAAACAAAAGCAAAACAACAAAAAAAAAATCCCTACTCATTTCACGGGTCCAATCTTTATAACTTTGTACCCTCGTCAAGGGCTGATTATAAGAAATTCATGAGAAAATATGAGTAGAGTTAGGTATACATTCGATTTACTTTAAATGGCACTCCTTGTCTTAGTCTGTTTTCTATTGCTATAATAAGTTATCTGAGTCTGTGTACTTTATAAAGAAAAGAGGCTTGTTTAACTCACAGTTTTGGAGGCTGATGGTCCAAGATCAGTGGTCCCATCAGTTCAGCCTTTGATGAAGACCTCATGGCAGATGGTATCATAGTGGCAAAAGGCAAATGCAGACAAGGTCACATGGTGAGGCAGGATGTCAGAGAGATTCAGGGGCCAAGCTTGCTCTTCCTATAGTAAGCAATTCTCGTGGGGTCTAACCAGGGTCCCACAAGAACTGTATTAATCTCTTCCAAGAATCGCATCACCAAAGACATAATTACCTTCCATTACATTCCACCCACTAAAGATTCCCACTACTTCTCAACTTCACCACCGATGACCAAGATTCCAGCACATGAACCTCTAGGGAACACATTCAAACTATATCCAAACCAGCACACTCTTTCAGAGAGTAATTTCTGATCCTCAGAACAGGCCCTGCTACAAAATACTCCCAGGGCCTCCTGCCTGGCTCTCTTTGCTAAATACATGTGCTTGTTTCATCTGACGATTCTTGTACTCACTGATAGTCTGCTCTGTCAAACCATCGCTTAATGAAAGTAGGGCCTGAGCCTCTCACAGTTAGCTGTGATGGGTCCAGATTTCAGCATACAGAACAACACAGAGCAAACTCTTGTCAAATAAGTTAACAAATAAAGCATGTGGAGGCAGTGCTGAACAAGGACTGAATAAGATGGGCTCTTTTCATTCCCCTCTTCCTATAAAGATAGGCTGACTCCTCCAGACATGCCTTTTCATTACACCTATCCACAACCACTAGATCCCAAGCCTTAATTCCAAGATAGTCACTGAGCGTCTTCTTTCTTGTTTTTGCTTATTTTTAATTTAAAATAACTTATAGTAAGGATACATTTACTCATTCGGTCAATCAACATTTACTGAGTGCCTCAAATATGCCAGGCACTCTGCTAGGAAACAGGGGTATAATTATGAGAACAGTCATGGAGTTTGCCTTCCAGTTGGGAGAGATAAACTAGCAGGGAAGGGAAAGGGGAAGGAAGGGAGGGACACTTAGGTAGTGATGAATACACAAAGAAAACTGAAATAGGATAATGCTTTAGAAAAAAAATGTGGTGACTTTCTACTGAGAAGTTGGGGGCCTCTCTAAGTGACAGGATGTTTCTAGCCATGCAGAGTTCTTATGCAGCAGCAGTAAAGGCAAAGGGGAAAGGCCATTGGGCCAGTGGCTTTGGGGCATGCAAGGAACAGAAAAAAAGTTCACCGTGGCAGGAGCATCTTAAGCCGGGGCAAGTGGTATCCCACAAAGGAGGGCAGTGTGCAGATGCCAGATCAGGTAGCAACTTGTAGGGAAAAATCTATAGAGACCCTGAGTGTGCGGGGAAACCACTGGAGAGTTTTAAGGGAGGGAAGGAATGATCGCTGTTTGTATTTTAGTGTACGTTAGAGAGAAAGGTTGCTTTCTAAGGTGGCAGCTGGGCATAGATGTAATTTAGAGATTAGATGACCAAATGTATTGATAGGTGAAAGGAGAAGGCAAAAGATAAATCAAGGATGATCAATGCTCCAGAAGATAGTAAGCTTCAATGATCCTCCAATCATGTTCACACTGTGGATCTAAGAGCACTGGCTGGACCCTTGCAACTCTGAGAAGGGGTACTATCATCATACCAAAGATCAAATAATGCACCCAAGCTAAGGGACTTGGTGTCTCCAACACCATTCAATGTTTCAAGATGCCGCAGGGCCCAGGACCCTATTCCAGTGGAAGCTTCAGTTACCCTAGCTACAGCAAGCCTCTTGGGAATCCCGGCACTCTGCTGGTAAATTAAACACTCTCTGAGCCAAGCAGGGTTGCAGCGCCATGCTGGGCAGCCCCAAGGGCAGGTGTCATAGACAATCTGTTTTCCATCAGTCACCCAGGGTTATTTCAGCCCCGTGATCTCACATGCCCTGTGACATGATGGGATGTGACAGGGCCAGCCAAGGAGGTCTACCAGCAGCAAAGGAAACTGGCAGTTGTTTTTATTATTATCATCATTATTATTATTTTCAAGTAGCTCTTTTCCTCTGAAAGCCACTGCTAATTTGTAAGCCCAGATGGTCATCAACAGTGGTTAGTCCACGGGATGTGGTGGTCTATCGGAACCCGCATAAGTGTTGGGGCCGAGAAGAAAAGGACTGAGGGCCAGGCTGCGCCACTCGGAGGCGTTAGGCTGTGCATGCATTTCTTAACTCTCTAGGTCCACTGTTCTCTCCTCTCAAATGCAGGTAACAAAACCCTCACATAGAACTATGTGAGGGTTGCGTGAAAACCACTCAGGAAAAGGCCCTTGTTATCATTCTCATTAT
The DNA here is from genome assembly GCA_004027655.1 of Graphiurus murinus. Classification (NCBI taxonomy): domain Eukaryota; kingdom Metazoa; phylum Chordata; class Mammalia; order Rodentia; family Gliridae; genus Graphiurus; species Graphiurus murinus. The sequence continues at coordinate 42,545 of PVLC010003531.1, read as the reverse complement.
CACTGGTATTGAAAAGAACAAGCCTGCTGTCCTGAGCCTCAGCTCTCCTCTGTTCCTAAGAGAGGTGAGCTATAGAATTCCCTAGGAAAGTCTGCAGAATTAAACTGTGGAGGCTTCTGAAATACCTCTCTGTATTTCTTGCAAAGAGATGAGTGTAATCGTGGGATTTGGGGCTTCATCCTAATCATATGGACCTCTGGAATAAGATTCTTGATGTGAACTGTTAACCAGATATCAGAAGTCACTGACTTTATCGACTTATGAACATGAAGTAATCACATTTGGGGAGCCACAAGGTGAAAAGGCTTCCCTTTCCCCCAAAAGGAACAGAATGAAACCCCAGGCAAGTGAGCCTTTTGGGGCTTTAGGGTCCTTATCTGTGAAACTGGGGTAATTATTTGCTCGTAAGAGTATTGTAGAAATGAAAAAAAAATGACTTGCACAAAATGCTCAATAAATGCTACCTCCCTTCTGCCACCCTACTTCTCAGCTCAGAGACCTCCTTTATTCTCTCTTTGGGGAGATACAACTAGTGCTGGGGACCTAACCCAGGGCGTCATGCGTGCTAGGCAAATCCTCTACCATTAAGCTATGTGCCAGCCCCAGGCCCTTTTATTCTTTTATTTCTAAATACTTTTATTGGTGCATTATAATTCTATATCACAGTGAGATTCAAAGTGACACAGAAATACATGCCCGTGTCACGTGATGTACTTCCTTCACATCCCATCCCGCTCCCTGCTCCTCCCTCCCCGTACATGTTAGTGAGATTGGCAGTGACACCTTCACGTGTGGACATAACATCATTTGAACTGTTCCCTCTCTCAGGCCTCATTCAGCCCCCTCCTGCCTCCCCCAGTCCTCTTCTACTGTTCTCTCTCCTCATTTCATCCTTTTTGTCTCAAGGGGAGGGAAGAACAGCCATGATTGGCTGGGCTTTTCTGTCAGTCAAGCAGAAGCTGAGGTAGCTCATTCTGGAAGAGCATGAGGCCAGCTTCCTCAGATCCCCATGCCTCATGAGTATACTGAGTATGCTGAGCATCTTACGAAGCCCTCTGAGAGATGCCAACTGACACAGGTGCTCAGGAGACACCTTCCTACCCACCGCTGCAGACCCTGGGCTTTTTAACTGAAAATGCACTATGTTGCACTCCTTTGGGTTCTGTGAACTTCTACACACCTGACCTCATCTACCAATTTCAGCAGCCCAGAGATGAGCAGGGCAAGGGTTACCTGTCTATTTTATGGATGAGGAAACCAAGACACAGAAAGACCCAATGACTTATCTAGGGTCACACAGCCAGTCTGTAAACCAGCCCTGGCCTCTAGTTTACCACTTTTTCTGCTATATCCTATAAATCACATTCCTAGGAGAATAGCTAGCATTCTTAACTTTAGGATATATTAAGAGTTATAAACCATACCATAGCCGGGCGTGGTGGCGCACGCTTGTAATCCCAGCATTCGGGAGGCTGAGACCAGAGGATCCGGGTTCGCGGCCAGCCTCAGCTACCTAGTGAGGCACTCCGCAACTTAGTGAGACCTGGTTTCAAAATAAAGAATAAAAAATAGGGCTGGAGATGTAGCTCGGAGGTAGAATGCCCCTGGGTTCAATCCCTAGTGCCG
>PVLC010003531.1:10244-40819 GCA_004027655.1 Graphiurus murinus | reverse complement strand
TTCCTTTGTCTTTTACTTGGTTCACTAAAACCCTGCTACTCCAGGAGACCACTTGGGCATAGCATCACTATTCCCTGGGAGCGTCTTAGAAGTGCAGACCCTCGGGTTCCACTGAAGCACTTCTGAATCAGAGTCTTCATTTGAACACAGTCCCCAGCTGATCCACGTACACAGTGAAGTTGAATAAAGCACTGCTCTCAAGAACTCAAAGTGTAGCCAGGAGTGGTGATGCACAACTGTAACCCCAGTACTTGGGAGGCTGAGACAGGAGGATCCAGCCTCAGCTATTTAGCTAGGCCCTCCATGACTTAGTGAGACCCTGTTTCAAAATAAAATAGGGCTGTGGTGAAGTTTAGAGGCAGAATGCCCCTGGGTTCAATCCCTAGTAGTGTTCAGAAGGCCTGCCCACCTCCCTTTATTCTTAAGGCTCCTCTCTTTCATAGAATTAACTGAATTTGTCCCTGGAAAGGAGGTGCAACAGTGCCTGGCAGATAGTAAGTGCTCAACAAAAGCCACCATTGCTTATTAACAAGCGATGAAGGTCACTCCATTCATAACTGACCACTTCAGCTTTGAGAAGGCATGTGCAATGCAGGCCACCTTGGAGCTCTGTGGGAAATGTCACTTGGGTGAAGGAATACAAACTTATCTTAGAAGAAGCAGACACTCTGGAGCACACTTGGTAATGCACAGAAAAATTATTCCAGCAGATTCCAGGGAAATGATTAAGTGTTCAGGAGAGGTGGGCTGACAGATTATCAGTGTTGGTATGTAAACTATGTTTGGCATAGTAGCGAAAAGCAAAGTACTTCCTCCTATCTGTGTCTGCCTCTCGTCTTAACTTTTGATATGAAGATAAGAGAGCCCAAGTACTGAATTATGGCAGTAGAGAGAATGGCATGATGGACAGGCCTGCTCCATCCGATCAGACAGACACTTCTGGTTCAAAGGGAGCCTTGGATGTTAATGAGTTTCATTTGCTACCGCTTCTCCCCCCACACGCCTGGCTCTTTCCCACCACACCAGCTTTGTTCTTGCTCTTCCCAGTACCTGTAAGAGGCTTTCCTGCCCCTAATATCCATGCTTTAAAATCAACTCAAATACATCTCTCCTCCATCGCCAGTGCTTCAGCCCAGAGTCCTTCCTTCCTCACTCATTTGGCAGCTAGGCATTACTTTGATATTTACTGTTTTCTATTTAATTACTGAAGATACACTCAAAATTCTACCAGGGCAGGATTGCATCCTCTATCCCGTTGGGCTCTCCCCCATGACGCCTAACAATGTCCCTTGCACTAAAGAAGTGCTCAGCGTTTATGGATCAACTGAGCTGGTTTTATAAACAGATGAAAGAAAGTCAAGAGATTTCAGATGGACTTTTTATCACTTTTAATAAAGTAACTGCATTTCTTGAACATGTAAGAAACAAGATCCGCTTTCAGTGTTTTAAGCTACATTTATTTTACCTCTGCTAAACTTTCACTTGGTTTCTAGACAGTTGAATCATCTCATTTTCTGTTCATTCCTATTGTCACTGGCTCATAAGAAGGCCATCTCTGGAGCAAGTATTAAATTATATCCCTATGTATCACCAATATTTGGTGGAATGGGTACAAAGAATCATGTTGAATGTTTTAGATACAGTGATCTTTATGGCACCACAAAGCTGGCACCATCAGGACCCCTACTGAAAGAAGAAACAGACTTTGCAAGAACCATTTACCCAAGATCACAGAGTGCTGGGCGAATAGAGCTCATGCCTTACCTTCCAAAAGAACACAGGTGCCCCTGCATTCTGCTCTGCTGACTCTTAGTTTCTTTAATCTTTTCAAAACACTGGAAAGGTTATCTAATACATAGATATTGGTTTGTTATCTAATGCAAAAAAAAAAGTCAATTCTATAAACACTGCTTATAGGAACACTCTACCTCCAGGGCATTTCAGCTCTGGCTATAAAACATACTCTCTAGGCTGATTTTTGGCATAAAATGTCAAGGACAAAATAAATTTTTTGCTGATTAAAAGAAAAACCTCTCGGTGGCGGCTATTAAATTTTGTGGCTGAAGAAAGAGGGCATTCATCGACATTGGCTCTTGTTGCCCCTTAATCATAATGCCTAAGCGCCTATTAGTTTTAGAAAAACAAAAAGTAAATTTTTCTTCAATGTGTCAATATAATGCAGCCCTTCCCAAAACAATGTTAAATAAAAATGAGGCTTTTGAAAAAAAAAAAATGCTTGAAGAGAACCAGTTCCGCCCTTTGATCCTGTGCATGGAGCCACCATTTCAAAGATGTTTCAAAGCATTTCTGACTCTGCTATTTACTTATTCTCTAGATATTCCTCTCTTTGGTAAAAAGTATCAAGTTAAAAAAAAAATCATGCAATCGAGATTTGCATGAGTAATAGTTAATATGAACCTATCGAGACTCATGGGTTTTTATTTTCCTAGCAAACTTATCTTTTTAAAGATGAATGGCTAAAGCTATTTGTTCATGCTGGTCACATTTATGGACCATAAGGTGTCTATTTGTAATAAGCATGTAGCTGAAACACAGTCTCTTGGAAAGAGCCCTGCCCACAGATCTTGGGACCCAGGTGAGGTCCCTGGACATTCCCTGGGCCCAGGCTGACTGTGAAACTGTTCCACATACTCAGCCTCATGCCTCACTACTTGTGTGGGCAGCTGTTGGCTGTCTCTCTATTTACACAAACTCCCTAACGGTCTCTGGCACCACTGACGTCTCAGAGGGAGGTACAGTACATAGAGTGTTTCACAAGAAAATCTTTAAACAAAAGGAATTAAAGAAAATCCCTGTTTAATAGTAAGTTTTTACCAAGCTCCTAAATTCTCGAGAGCATGTGAAATATTAACTTTCCCCAAATGGGAGCACAGAGCTTGCCTTGTTTCAGTTCATACTGCCGGGTCACAAACGCTCTGGAGAGGAGCGTGCCTCATTCTTAAGCACCCACGGAGATGCTTCATAAATAGTGGTTGAGAAAGCACAGGCTCCAGACTCACACAGACCTGGGTTCAAATCCTGGTTTCCACACTTCTAAGTCTCAAGTACTTAGTCTACAAGTCAGGGATAATAGTGATGACAACCTCATTGCTTTGTTGTGAGATTTATGGACCATAAGGTGTCTATTTGTAATAAGCATGTAGCTGAAACACAGTCTTTTACCATCCTGACTCTTGGAGGCAACCTTCTTCAGCACAAAGTACAGAGCAGTGGATCTAACACTAGTAGTCTCCCAATCCTGGGCTGGCTTGGTTCACCACAGAGGCCTGAGGAGAAATTAGCCAGGGTAGTCACAAGGGCCACTAGACCAGAGGGAGAGGTGGTAGTGAGGTTTCTGACATTGTGCACACAACCAGAGTTCTCCTCATAGTCTATAGTTCCCTCTACCATATAGTTCCCTCTCCTTTCCTGGACAGTTAATCCTGATAACACTTCATATACTCCTCTTGGATAAGGTAAGATGTTCATTGGACATGATATAATTTTAAAAATAATTTTTTTATCAATTTCCATGAAACAATAACTATACATGATCAGAATTGGATATAACAATAAAAGATTGGAACCAGGTGTGGTGGCACACACTTGTAATCCCAGTAATTGGGGGGCTGAGACTGGAGGATCCGAGTTTGCAACCAGCCTCAGCTACTTAGTGAGGCTCTCTGAAACTTAGTGAGACCCTATTTCAAAATAAAGAATAAAAAATAGGGCTGGGGGTGTAGCTTGGAGGTAGAATGTCCCTGAGTTCAATCCCTAGTACTGAAAAAACAAAATATTGGTTAAATAAAGTGATGACTAATTAAATGCATTTAGTAGATATTTAGTCCTGTTTACAATATCATTAAGTGAAAAATCATGCTAGGTTTTTTTAGGTGTGTGTGTGTGTGTGTGTGTGTGTGTGTGTGTGTGTGTGTGTGTGTTTTACTGGGGATTGAACCCAGAGGCATTCTACCTCTAAGATACACGCCCAACCCTATTTTATTTTTTATTTTGAAATACTCACTAAGTTGCGGAGGAACTCACAAGGTGGTTGAGACTGGCTGCAAACCTGTGATCCTCCTGTCTCAGCCTCCCAAGTACTGGACTTACAAGCATGTGTGCCACTGTGCCTAGCTAATGTTATTTTATAAAATAGAAAACAATCAGAAAAGCATGCACTAAAAAAAAAAAATCTGAAGTGGACTTTCTTTGCTTGTATGATTACAACTGCTTTTTTTCTTTCTTTTTGCTTATTTGCATTTCCCAACTTACCTGTAATATATTCAATAATTCATTGGTTGAACAAATAATTATTGCATACCCTCCGCATGTCAGGCTTGTGTTGGGGTCAAGATTTCTTGGAAAATAAAGTGGACTTCTCCTCAAGAAGAAGGACTTGGAAAATGAAGTAGACTTCTCCTCTTCCACAATCCAGTGGAAGAGGGAGATTTAATCGGGTAATCACACAAATAATTAATTACTATCAGAGGCAATAGCCACAGAGGGAGAGTATGGGGCACCATGACCAATCTAAGAGGGGACCTATTTCTCCTAGGTTCAAGAAAAGAACTCCAAAGTAATATATAATATGAATTTATGGACAGAATTGAAGGGAGAAGAGAAAAGGAATAGAAGGGCTCTGCAGCAGAGGTCCTGAGCCTGGACAGCACACAGTCGTGGTCCAGAGCTGAAGGCAGGCCTCCATGTCTGTAGCTGAGCACTGACCAGAGCACAGCAAGACTAGTCAAAAAGCTGGCAGGGGTTTGCAGGAGAAATTGAGGACTTCATTCTTTACCCATAATGCAGTGAGAAATGTTGAATCAGAAGAGTAATAGGACCAACTTTGGCAGTGAGCGAGTCTTAATCCTGGCCAATGTCTCCCTTCCCTCTGCTCTGTCAGCAGCCAAGGAGTCCAGGATGAAGGCCAGGTGGACTCAGTGCTGGCTGAGATGAGACCTTTAAACTGGCCCCAGCACTCTTGTCTCTAGGGCTTGCTGGGAAACAAAGGGTACCGTCTGTGCCTGGGCAAAGGCAAATTACACTGGCACAGTGTTCAAAACTCTATTTTATCTCAAAACCTGGAACCAGTGCTTCAGAGCACTGGCAGGTGTATTTACATTAAACATGAAGCTCATTCGATCCTGTGTTTGTGAAGCACTAGCTCTTTTATTCCCGGCTGTGCTGGGGTTTTGTAGTCTGTTATCTCTTATTACCATGTTATTAGGCTTTTCCTCAATCCCTACCTCTCCCCTCCACCCTCCTCCTTTCAAACTTTCTCCACAGGTATGTGCCACTTGGTTCTGCACCTACGTGAGCCCTGTTGGGAAGTGCCTGCCCTGATGAATGCTCTTATCCCCTCCCTACCACAATGAAGCCAGATCAGACAGATCATCTTGCAGTTATTGTTCAGGCTAAGAGGAAGGTGAGGGCCTGCAAGGGGCCTTTTCCTTAAATGGTCTCAGAGGCAGAGGATACTTCAAAGGAAGAAAAACAGAGGAGAAATTTTTATTTTCAGCTCTAAGGTTTGGGAGCAGCATAAGGAGTAAGTTCTGGGGATAAAACAATTAGACTATTCTAGACTGTCCTGCAGGGGAAGGGTGTCCAGAACAGAATCAGGAATCCCAGAGGGACAATGTGGCAGCCCAGAGAGAAGTCTGCACATGTACTCTTAGAGGGTGACCCCACACTGTTTTATAATAGGAGATACTGGTCTTTGGGTGGGACAGTTCTTCCTTGGACGGGACCTACCCATACATTGCAAGATATTTAGCATATTTGGTTCAGGGAGCAGCAAAAGCCGAAGTAGAACACCTTTCATGCACATACTACCACATCCCTGCTAATCACTGTGACCAGTGAAACCACTGGCTGGGGCCCTAGCTCAGAAAGAGACGATGCACTTAGCATATGGGAAATTCTACACTGAGGGAAGCATCAGCATCGAGGGTGAGAACCCCTAATAGCACAGCTCACCCTGCATGTGGGCTGGCAGCTGTCTTCTCTCATGGCAGGCCAAGGCCGACGACAGGGAGCAGCAAGTGATAAAAGCTCTGAGTCCTCAATCCCCAGAGAAGTGACCAAGAGGGCCACATCCTCATCCCCCATATTCTTCCTGAACTCCCCTAAGTCCTTATTCATGTGGTTTCTTCCATTCCCCATTCTCCATGTCTGTGATAAAATCCTTCCTGTTCCTCACGGTCCAGGGGAGCAGACTCCTGTCCATAAAGCCTCTTTTCTCTGAAGATCAAGTTGGCTCTCCAACCCCTTTCTACGTGCACCTTTCTTGGGGCCCTTATGCCAACTGTTCCTACACATCTTAAGGCATTAACTACGTTGGAAGCTGATGGGGAAGCCCTCCCATCTGTGTTCCCCACAGTCTCAGCAATATGGTGCCACAGGGTAAGATGGTAGAGTTGGAATGGGGCTTCAATTCCAACTTTTCCACTTCTATTCCACATGGTCTTTGGGCAGCCCATGTCTTAAACTCTCAGAGACTTGGTTTCCTCATCTCCAAAAGGAAGATGACGGTAATTCTTACTTTCAAGTGTCATGAGGATTGGATGAGAAAACACCATGCACAATGTACTGGTCTCCGTGAATAATTCACTCCTGCACTGTCATCCTGTCTGGTCTCTAGAGGCTCTCTAGACCCTGCCCCGAGCTTGGACTGTTGTCCTAACAGTGCTCAGCAGAGAGGAGGGCATTGTGAAGGGAAGAGAGAATTCTACCAATTGTTTTAAAGGCTGATTTCACTGATCATTTCTGAACTCATTCCTGAAGGAGGACTTGGATTTTGCAGAGCAGAAAAGAGAGCTCTGAGAGTCAGATATGCACAAAACATTTTGGTGCTTGGCCAGGTGAGTGGAACAATTTGGAAAGATAAGCTTAGGCATGTTTTGTCTGCTTTTCTTATCACTGTGACCAAAATATCTGACATGAGCAACATAGAAAAAAAAGAAAGGCTCACAGTTTGAGAGGTGCAGTCCATAGTTGGCTGACTCCATGTCAGATATCATGACAGCACAGCATGGCAGAGGAAAGCTGAGCGCAACTCAACAGTGGCCGAAGCAGAAAGACACAAAGCAACTAAGGACAGATATATCCCCAAGGCCACCTCCCACATCCATAGACTACTTCTTCCAGCCACACCCTACCTGACTACGTTACCACCCAGCAAATCCACCCAAATTATTAATCCTTTAGTGGATTTATCAATGATGATATTAAAGCCCTTATTCAATTATTTCACCTCTGCACATTTTTGCATTGCCAATACATGAATTTTTCCAGGGAATATTTTCCATTCAAACCATAACAGGACTAGACTTTAAAAACCTCAAGAGCCACCCAAAGGGATTGAAACTGTCTGCCTACCAAGACTCCCAGCCTTGCCTAACAGCGCCTTCCCCCTTCCCCCCTCAGATGTCCTCTGACTCTCCCAGCAGGAGCTGAGATTCTGGGCTGGCCACAGTCTGAGCTCAGCAGCCTGGAGTGAGCTGCATTCTCTCCTCCTGCTCGCCCCTCTCCCTCAGGAAGGGAAGCCTAGCAATACACTGGGCAGCTTGGGTTTCTCCTTCCCACTGCCCTCTGAGGCCTGACCACATTTGAACACTCTTGAAGTCATCACCCACCCTGTGGGTCTACACTTAAAATCTCACATATAATTTGTCACAACTCAAAAGCCTGTTTCTAATAAAACATTCCCCTTTGTGCTTCACCTTTCTCAACACTCAAGTTCATTCCAGGGTTCTGGTTATTCAGTCCAGGCTGAAAAGGAGAAAGTGAGAACTGGTAAAGTCTAATTACTATTTTTTTTTTAAATCTTAAAACTTATTCTTTCAAAACACCAACTTTTAAAGCACTAACACAACTTCAGAAACTTAGCCCTGTTTTGCATACCTAAGCCCCAGCTCCAACCCAGGCATGGTGTTGGTCCTCAGAAGAAACAACCAGAGCCTTCCCTTGAACTTGCGTCTTCAGTGCTGGGAATGGCTCTCCGGTCCAGGCTGGCATTGATAGAGCTGTGGCAGCATGGAGATGGTCTTAAACCTCCACAGGAAAAGTGCTCAGCACGCGGGGAGAGCCATTAAAATCCAGCAGCATGAAGCACCTTGGGCATGCCATCCTCCTGCGTTTATTATTGTCTTTCCCCTGCTCTTATCCAAACAGCCTGGACAGTTTGTTTGTGGAGGGCTCCGGACCTGCCTCGCAGAGAGAAAGGCGATGACAGAATCACAGAGTGTTGTGGCCACACTGCGCCCAGCTAAGAAAACCTCCGGGGGAGGCAGCGAGACAGACCAGGGACTAGATTTCGGTCCAAAATAAACCTGCCTACAAAGGAAGCTGGTGGCCAGGCTAGTTGCTCAACTATCACTCAATACTCAATGACTGAAAAATGAAAGAGCCATTGGCATTGTCACCAACCACAGAAAGGTACCAACAAGAGAGATGCCTTGCTCTCTGCAAAACACACGCCTGCCCCTAATTCTGTCCCTCCTCCTCTCAAGAAATTTGTTTTCATTTCTGAGGCTAAGTAGAAATTACACTGGTAGTGCTTTTTTTTTTTTTTTTTTTAATTTGGTAGGCATCAAACCCAGGGCCTAACACATACTAGACTGGCTTCTCCCATGGAGGTATATCCCCAGTCCTACACTAGGGAACTTTTGTTAAAACCATTTAAGATTATTTCTTCTATGAAAAAAAAAATTGTGTAACCCAATGAGCAATTTGTATATGCATATACAATTTTCCTCTTACAAATTTAAGATCATGTAGAAGATAGGGATTTGTAGCCTACATTTATACCTTGTGCCCTTTATCAAGTATAGAAAAATCTAGAGGCTAACTCCCCTTTACTTCTAACTAGAAGTAAAACTGCACTGCATTCCTGAAGATGGTGCCTTTAAAAAATAATAATAGTAAATAAAATTTTTAGGAGCTGGGCATGGTGGCGCACGCTTGTAATCCCAGCACTTGGGAGGCTGAGCCCGGAGGATCCGGGTTCGAGGCCAGCCTCAGCTACCTAGTGAGGTACTCCACAACTTAGGGAGACCGGGTTTCAAAATAAAGAATAAAAAATAGGGCTGGGGGTATAGCTTAGAGGTAGAATGCCCCCGAGTTCAATCCTCAGTACCATAAAAAAAATAAAAAAAATTTAAAAAAAAAGATTTTTAAAGAAAGAGGAAAAAATCATTGTCCCAGCCAAGTAAAGATAGGCAAGATGTGTTGTCAGGATCAGCAACCCCAGTGGTCAGAATGCACCCATTTCTTATCTGAAGTGCTTCTCCTCACACCCCAGATTAATTTGTTTTGTTAATCCCAGCCAAGATAAAGGACACCCATGTCCCCCCATGACTGCCCCTGATTTTTCCTGCTCTCCCCTTTCGTGGCAGCAATCCAACTCAAAAGAACAGCAAGAAGGGAAACTTAGTATCAGATAAGAACTGCTCGCATTTCCCTGCCTTTAAAAGGTCCACAGCATCCTCCTAACTAAATGGGTCATTAGTCCAACTTCTTAGTGCAGCAGAGTGAAAGAGCCATCATCAGCTTAGTGCCTGCTTCCCAAGCCCTGAACTGTAACTGAACTGGAATGTGCCACCAGGACACCAGGCCACCGCAAGTGTTTGCATCTCTTTGTGCTATCTGTCCTTCACAGAATGTCCAACCTTCCTGGTGAACTCCTACTCATCCATCCTTCAAATGGAAACAGGTCTGCCTTTCTCCAGTTTCCTCCAGCAGACCTCTGTGCTCTCGCTGACTTCTCTCTTCTTTTTTCCCACCTAACCCCCCCCCAGCCCCCCAGGAGCCTTTTCTGTGATCACAGCCAATGAGTTCTCTCTGTAAGCAAGTACATTGTCTTGTTCACATTGACGGTGTTCACATAGACATGTTCACATACACATTGTGTTCCTACCATTTGCTCTTTGGTTTTTGTTTATAGTTTGTAGCACTAGGATCAAACCTAGGGCCTCAAGCATGCTAGACAAGCACTCTACCACTGAGCTACACCCTCCAGCCCTCTGGTATCCACTCTGTAATGTGAGCATCTGGGGAAACTCGCCAGTTTCTACTCATTCAGCTGAAAAGTTCACTGTCTACCTTGTCATTCAGAAATTAGGCAGTATAGCAGTATGCAGTGGCACATGCCTGTAATCCCAGTACTTGGGAGGCTGAGATAAGAGGATCACAGGCAGAAGACCAGTGTATAGTAACTTAGCAAGACCCTGTTTCAAAATAAAATAGGCTGGAGGTATAACTCAGAGGTAGAGCACCCCTTAGTTCAAGACCTAGTACCACAAAAAAGGGAAAAGAGAAAAGAAAAGAAGTTTGGCAATACCTATTAGGTAAACTGTTGTTGGATGTTGGAGAACACAGACATGCAGGACAGTTTCCATTCTCAAGAGACAAAAAGGAGCCTAGTGTACTGCATAATAGATTCAGTGTCCTGGATTACATAATAGATTAAGGGTCTCATAAAGAAAATTTGCCCAGCTGGGTGGCACAAGCCTATAGTCCCAGCTAATCAGGAGGCTGAGGCAGGAGGCAGGATAGCTAGAGCCCAGCCTGTGCCAACTTAGCAAGACTCCATCTCCAAAAAATCTAAAATTCATCCAGAGAACTTTAATCAGCACAGGGGAGGCCCTGTGCCCCTCTCCCTGAGACAAACTCCCCTTTCCTCCCTCTCCCACACACTTTCAAACCAGGAAGCACATATCAGTGTTCTTTTGCAGTAAAGAACAGGACATAATTTTTGCAGCATGCCAAACAACTCTTAAAGATTGTTCAAACTCCTTTGAATGTTTTAAAATTAGCCCAGGAAGTGAGACTGAAGAGAATCAACAAGTACCCATCACTTTCGAGCATTTCCAACATATTTATTCCATTTTCTCCACAGTTTCATGTAGCAGTTATTCACACTGATTGACTTTAAAAAAAAGAAGAAGAAGAAAGAAAAGAAAACGGGAACAAAGCCGACCCAGATGTGTACAGAGCCTCATCCTGAGAAATGTGTGCAGACTTCAAAACTCCCTGAGATTGGGGGGGAGGGGCAGCTGGATGGAGGGAGGTTCACATCGGAGAGTCTATAACTGTAACAAGAAGGTCAAGTTGAGGATAAAACGGCTGTCTATAATGACCTACACATCTCACCAAAATCCACAACTGTGGCTCAGACCTGCCTGCAGACAAGCAGGCTGGGAGAAGCATGGCCATAATATGGGTCTTTTGACCCACCTGTCACTAAAAGTTACCTGAAGACAACTCCAATACTGTACTTTTTTCAGGACCATACAGATGCAGTTGTAATGCATAAAATCCACATTTACTAAAAGTGGCTGAATTTTGTTTTCATAAGTACTTACTGAGTGCGGTTCCTCAAGTTGAAAGAAAAAAGAAACAGAAAGAGAAAGAGAAAAGAGTGCAAATGAGCACTGTGTGCAAGTGCACACCTGTAATCCTTCTTGGGAGGATGAGACAGAAAGATAATGAGTTCAAGGCCAGCCTCAGTAACTTAACAAGATCCTCAGGCCCTATTTCAAAATAAAACTGGCTGGGGTGAAGCTAAGAGGTAGATTGTCCTGGGTTTAGGCGGAAGGAAGGAAGGAAGGAAGGAAGGAAGGAAGGAAGGAAGGAAGGAAGGAAGGAAGGAAGGAAGGGAAGGAAGGGAGGGGAGGGAAGGTAGGTAGATGGATGAAGGGAGGGAGAAAGGAAAAGAGAGAGAAAGAAAACAAAGGCAGATTATATGTGCTAAAACTTTGAAGTAGGGGTTCCCAGAATGGCAAGCAGGTAGGAAAAGGGCAGCAAGGTAAAAGAGGGAATGAAAAACAACCCTGAGAGTTGCTGGGTTATCAGAACAGGTCTGTATGGATCCTACCATAGCTTTGAACAGCTTCCCCTCTCATCTCCCATTGACCTTTGGTCCTCAATTCCCTGCACCTGGCCTACATGAGCCAGCCCCTAGGGAGAAGTCAGATCTCACCTCTGGCACATTTGAGTCCTGACCTGGTGGTAGAAGCTGGGGCTTCCTTGCTAGGATTTGGATCCAGCACTGTAATGCTCTGCTGCATCAAAGCTACACAGGCTGAGCCGAGGCTGTCCCTGGAAAATTGGTGGTATGAGGTGGCAGTAATAACAGCCAGCTTTTCCTCCGAAAGTGACCAAGGACCCGAGAGGCAGGAAGGATGAATCTACCTGGCCAGGTGCATAATCTGGGGGCCACACAACTACCCATGGGCAGCCTATACTATTCTTTGTTACTAAAGAAGGTGTTTTAGTCTGTTTTTCTGTTACTGTAACCAAAATACCTGACACAAACAACATAGAGGAGGAAAGGTTTATTGGGTTCATGGTTTCAGAAGTACAGTCCACAGTTGGTAGACATCATGGCCGCAAAGCATATGGCAGAGGATAGCAGCTCATCTCAACATAGCAGCCAGAATGCAGAGAGAGACAGGAAGTGGCCAGGAACAGATATAGTCCTCAAGGCCATACCCTAGTGACACACCTCCTCCTCTCACCACACCCCACTGGCCTAAATTACCACCCAGTAAATCCATTCAAGTTATTAGTTCATCAGTAGATTTTACCATTGATGAGATTAGAGCCCGATTCAAGTACTTCACCTCTGAACATGTTTGCATTGCCAATACATGAGCTTTTCCGGGAGATACTCTGTAATCAAATTATAATGGAAAGGTTCTTAAACAGTATGGGAAAATTAAGGGACTTTTGTTGAATATGCATTCATATAGATATAAATATAAATAGGGGAGGGAAGTGTGGAAAATTATTACAACAAAATATTAACATTGAAATAGATAATTCCCAAAAGAGGAAATACAAACGGCCAATAAATATTTGAAAAAATGTTCAACATCATTAGCAATAAGGAGAGGGAAAATCAAAACCACACTGAGATTCCATCTAATTCCAGTTATCAAGAATATGAATAATAATAAATGCTGGTAAGGATATGGGGAAATAGGAACTCTTATACACTGTTGGTGGGACTGCAAATTATTACAAACACTAAGGAGATTAGTATGGAGGTCCCTCAAAAGACTAGGAATGGAACCACTGTATGACTCATATATGACACTCCTTGGTGTCTTTCCAAAAGAGTTGAGTCAGGACACTATAGTGATATATACACATCCATGTTTATAGCAGCATAATTCACAATAACCAAATTATGGAAACAAACTAGGTGTCAGTCAGCAGGTGAACTGATAATGAAAATGTGGCATATACACACAATGGAACTTTACTTGACCATAAAGAACAAAATTATGTCAATTGTAGAAAACTGAATAGAACTAGAGAATATTATGCTGAGATCAGCCAGTTTCAGAAAGTCAAGGGCCATATGTTTTCTCTCATATATGTGGAAGCTAGAGCAAAAATGGGAAATAAAAGGAACTTTAGACAAATGTGGAGGGAGACCCATAGAATAGTGAAAGAGGATGGGAATGAAGACGGAGAGGGGGGAAAAACGAGAACTGATAAAGGAAACAGTTCAAATAATGCCAAAGCCACACAGAAAGGTATCACTACCAATCTTACTAACATTGCCCGGGAAGTGGTGGTAGAAGGATGGATTCAGAGAGAAACACACCAAGTGCTCTGTGCATGTGTGCCTATAACACTTCGAACCTCGCTGCGATGTATGATCACAATGCACTAACAAAAGTATAAAAACATGTTAACACTGGCTATCGCCAAAATATGAAAACTTTTCAATATCTTCTCATTTGTGTATCTGTATTTAGCTAATAAAATAATAAACTTCTGTTTACCCAGGAAAAATATATCCTCATATAAAAAGATGAGATTCACAGATCTGAGCTTGTGGTCAGGAAGGAATCGGTATTTCTGTATCCTGTTTCCAGCTGCAACCCCATCTTTGCCTTGTCTCTCCTCATGTGTAAACAAAATGCTCTTGCACTTTATAGAGAGCTCGGCTTCAGTGGTGTTTTTACCTTCTGAGTAGGCGTTTTTACAGTGAAAGCATGACCCCCATACCTGACAACTTTCACTGCATGATCTCGACAAATTCAGTCCTCAGTGTTTGCTCATCTGTAAATTGAGGGTGATAAAAAAAAAAAAAAACCTGTTCTGTGGACAGTCTCTGAGGAGCAAGAATGACAGTAAAAATCAAAGTACCCTGGAAGCAACCACGCACTGCCTATGCCTCACAGAGTATCATCGTAAAGGAGTTAGGAACATTAGAAGATTTTGAGATGTAGAATATAGTTGTTTTTCTTTTTTGTTTTATGGGAGGATTTTAAGATTCATAAATAAGTCTGAGGAGCAATAAAACAGATTTCTTTCTCTTGCCTTGGTACTAGAGCAAAGAGAACTGCCTGATACTTAAGACTTGCTGGTAGCCTGCCTGGGCCCCATGATGCTCACTGGCCAGTAATAGAACATATCTTTTAAATAATTATTACACTGAAATCCATAGGTGAGAAGTGTCCCAAGTTCCAGGGACCTCCTGATATGAACTTAATTTGAACTTCAGCAACCATGCTCACTGCTAGGCACAGAAAATACTCTTAAAATAAACCAAAATTTAAGAGGGGACTCCAAGACCCACCAAATTTTATATCTAGAAGTGACTGCCACTGACATTTCACATCTTATGCATGAGGACCAGAGCACAGCCACCTACAGAGTATAACTTACCCCAAGTCCCATACCTTGCTGGTAGCAAAGCTCTTTTGTAATAATAAATTAGTGGCTGTCACAAATGGAGTGTGCTTGGCATGCACTAAAGATACAACAATAGTTGGCCTCATTTCACCTTTAAAACAACCCTCTAGGTGGGAGGTAAGGAGGATTAGCAGCCCCTTTACAGAGAAGGAAACTGAGGTACAAAGGGATTAAGTAATTTGCTGCTGCACCCTCTGGCACCAAAGTCCTTTAGACTCCACCTCCTGGGACATTGTCAAGCCCCCATGGGACATGCTCCTGGCAAAATCACAATCCCTCACAATATAGACTGTCCTAAGCCTGGGAGATGCTAACTCCTTTCCAGCATAAATGAGACTGACAGTATCTGAGCGTAAGAGTTATGGAGAACGCTGTTCACATGCTGAGCAGTTTTATATTTTGCTTTTAAACAACTCTTCCTTTCTCTTTTCTCAAACTCCAGCCAACAAACAGCAGCTAAATGCTCATTTCTGGGCCACAATTCTGCTTTCCTCTTGGTCTTCTCTGAATTCGATTCTCACAACTTTTTTTTTTTTTTTCCTCCCCGTGGGTCTGGATAAAAAAAAACAGCACAACGTTCATTTTTATTTTGATATGGGAAAATGTGTGGCTTTTCTTTTGACCGAAGAAAAAGGTTTCATGTGTAACCAAAAGAAGTTTTTCTGCTTGGAGCATATGCCTCAGTGGTGAGCAAAAGAGAGAATGTTATTCCAGAAACTTAAAATAAAACTAAAGCACATATGTTCTGCAAAAAGCATTGTTTGACAAGATCAAATTACCTCCGAGGAGGGAAGTGATTTCACTAACAGCGCCTCTCAAGCATTTGAGCCTCCCCTGTGGTTCTGGCCGAGAGGGTGGGGTGCAAGGGGTTAAACCCCACCCAGGTGCATCTGGTAATTACCCTCAGGACACTTACTGAAGAGCTGACTGCCCTGCTTAACCTTCAACAGGCACAGGAGGGGTTAAGGGAACTGACACAGCTGGATTTGCATTTAAGAGAAATCCACAGAAAGGCCTGAATAGCCACAAGCTGTGTGAGATTCTTGGAGAGGTCACTCCCAGGCATACATAGCACGTCTTTTACAAACACACACACACACACACACACACACACACACACACAAATCTTGATAGCACGTGTGCTTCTAAGGTGAAACCAGATGTTTCCAAAAGGATCCTTGCTTTCTATTAAACGAAGACATCAGAGGAGTGATCACTATAATCAATCCCAAGCATAGGGCTCAGGTTATCAGAACACACATCTAAGAGCCAGGGCATGTAGGAACAGGCAATTCACTCTGAAATGTTCCTACAGGGGGATGGTTTTTCAACAAGTTTGTTTTGGTTAGCACCTCAGGAAAAGGCCTTGGAGCAATACCATTTGCCAATCTGTTCTTTCCCATATTATATGGGAGTTGTAGTTCACCTATGCTTGCAAACCATCTACAAGAAATGACAAGAAGACTCTGGGTAACCAAGGATATTCTAAATGGAAGGTTCGGTTATATTTAGCTAAAAATGGGAAATCATTATGATATTTGCTGATCTACAAAGCCCTAATAATCTAAAGTGCATCATTTGCATTATTTTATTTTGATCATTAGCAAGTTAAATAACTCCTTGTTCTTATGCCTTGAAGAATTAAGCTGTAAATTACAATGAAAGTTTCTCTCTTTTTTTGTATTGATTTTTTTTTACTGGTGCATTGTAATCAGCAAACATGCACATAACACTCATTCAGCTCTTCCCCAGTCCCTACTCCACTCCTTCTCCCTCCGGACCTTAGGAGAGTATTTGGCTATGTCTATGGTTTCTGAGTCCAGTTCATTTTCTCTAACTTTAAAGTTATGCTTTTATCTTTACCCTGTTCTCCCCAAGACCAAGCCAGAACGTGGACAGGGTGGTGTGCCCACAATGGTATGGGTCTATCATCACATATGCTCTGTGGTGACCCAAACAACAATAAATCATAAGGCTGTATCTCATCTCCTGACAGCTTCCTCCATCCTCAACTTGACTAGTAGTTTTTGTTTTGTTTTGTTTTTTGTTTTTGTTTTTGTTTTTGTTTTTTTTGCGGTACTGGGGATTGAACTCAGGGGCATTCTACCTCCGAGCTACACCCCCAGCCCTATTTTTTCATTCTTTATTTTGAAACCGAGTCTCACTAAGTTGCGGAGTGCCTCACTAGGTAGCTGAGGCTGGCCGCGAACCCAGATCCTCCGATCTCAGCCTCCTGAATGCTGGGATTACAAGCGTGCGCCACCACGCCCGGCTTGACTAGTAGTTTTACATTGTATTATTTTTAAATCAACATCCACTTCTATACACTATATGTCAATTAATATAGACTTGAATATCCTTTGTTTCACTACCTTTTAAGTTAGAAAATTGATTCGTTTTCTCCACATAGAGGAATATGTGGCATAAAGAAACTTAAAACAACTCATGATCCCAGGAACTAATTTTAAAATCCTGTTAATAGCCTGGGGTGTATTAAAGTCTATTACAAGGAACAGCATTTGACAAAAGCTAAAAAGTTAAATGATTTTTAAAAATGTCTTTAAATCTTTGAGTGTGTATTTAAAAAGCAACAATTTGTTTCTTTCCACATTGCTTAAAGAATCTGAGAGTTGGAAATGGGTTTATGGATTCCTAGTTGAAGCACACCATTGGACCCAGAGGGCTAAGTGACTTGCCTGGCCAGGGAAAGGCTCCCTCAGACTCGTGGCCTGCCCTCTGTGTCCTGGGCACCGGACTCCTCCTCTCTACTGAAGCACTGACTGACTGGGGGACATGTCATCAGGCTTCACCATGGCACTTAGCAACGGGAGGGCTGAGGGGTCACAACAACCAGAGAGAAAAACTCAACCCAGGCTGGGTGTAAGACCCCCAGGGCCCCAAAGAGCAGGGTGAGCAATGGCTTGATTTGCTAGGACTACAAATGCCGTATTTCATAGCTGATATGGCAGAGATTATTAGATTTTTACCCCATACCTAGTCTCCTGTTTTTTCATTCCTTAACAGAACCCTGATTTTATTGGGGGTAACAATATGGTTCACTGAAAAACTTTTTCCAGCTTCTCTTGCAGCTGAAGATGGTCATGCGACATGGTTTGACCAATGAGATAAACTTGGAAGTCACCAGGCAAGGTTTGTGAGCAAGCTTTCAGAGGGCTGATTCAGCCAATGCCTATGCACTTTTGCCCATCCTCTTCTTCCTGTCAAGAACATTGATTAGCTGGGAGTGGAGCACATCTGTATTCCCAGCTACTTGGGTGGCTGAGATGGGAGGATCACAAGTCCAAGGCCAGCCTGGGAAATTTAGCAAGATCCTGTTAAAACAAACAAACAAATCACACACACACACACACACACACACACACACATATATAGATAGGTAGATAGATATAGATATAGATATATAGATATAGATAGATATATAGATATATATAGAGAGAGATAGGGACAAACCTTAGTGATGGGGCACTTACCACTCGAATGTGAGGCCTCAGGTTCAATCCCCAGTAACATATATACCCTTCCCCCACTCAAAAAAAAAAAGAAAACACTCATGGATCAGCCATTAAGGAAAACTGAGGGGAAGGAAAGCAAAAAGGTGTCTGAGTCCCAGAAGACATCAGGGGGTGTAAATGTCAGTTCTCTCTACTGCCTAGCTTATTTTTTCTTTCTTTCTTTCTTTCTTTCTTTCTTTCTTTCTTTCTTTCTTTCTTTCTCTCTGTCTCTCTGTCTCTCTCTGTCTCTGTGTGTGTGTGTGCGTGTGTGTGTGTGTTTTGCTGGTGGGGATTGAAGCCAGGGGTATTCTACCTCCAACCTACATCCCTAGCCCTTTTTATTTTTTGTTTTGAAACAGGGTCTCACTAAGTTTCAGAGAATCTCACTAAGTTGCTGAGACTGGTTTTGAACCTGCAATCCTCCTGTCCCAGCCTCACAATACTGAGATTATAGTCATGCATCAGCATGCCCAGCTTCATCATTTCATTACACAAGAAAAATAATATATTTCTTCCTAAGTTTTTTAAGCTAACATTTTTCAGCTCTCCGTAACTGAGAGCTGAAAGCAGAGTGTGAGATAGGGGAGGCGACTACCAGTGCTAGATTTGAAATCCACACCTCTTAACTCTCAGGTGGCAGAACTCTCAACCACACCTCCCAATCTCCAGACACAGGAATGCCTAAGCTCCTTCACAGCCAGCACCACACAGATACAGCCCTCCTGTTTTATCCAGAGGGGGAGGGGAGTCTGTTATTGCATACCCAGGCCTAGAAATTTCACTGGTCATTGTTGATTCCATTAATTCCTATGAAGCTCCGCATTGCACTAGCTAGCATCACACCATAAAAAGATCTTTTCTCATTCCCACCTCCACATTCGGTCTTCTTCCACCGTCCACTCCTCTACTTATTTTTATTCCTCACTAGATTGTCAGCTTCTTGAGGTCAGGCTGGTCTAGAAAGCCTACTACCTAGTACTATCTCCATCTCAACAAAATTACAGTCATTAATAAATGATAAATAAATCCACAGAATGGATTGTGCTGGACTCCACAGGAACAAAATACATAGTTAAAAAGCCTAATTTTGTGTCCTTCAGGAAAAACAATAACAGAAAGAAAGTTAAATAGTAAAGTATATTTTGGGGGCTTTTTGGAATTAAAAAATTAATTTAGAATCTGACACTGTTCGTTGACTTAAGACAAAATGTTCCCATGGAAATATTTTTAAACTTATTGGAATCTGAAAATGTAGAATCAATGTTTATTCAATTCATTTGGCTAAAAATCCCAAAACATATCAAGGAGCACTCCAGGCTTTTAAGTACACTGGTATTACCTCCAGTGTCACAGCTACCGATGCTGAGTACTGATAAAGTAAAGGAGGGTAAGTTGGGGGTCAGCAGCAGCCAACCAACAAAGCCCAAGGCCAAACACAGATCCGCTATTGTTGAATTCTGCAAACCCATCGGCCACCAGGTGCTGGTTCAGTCTTTCCTGGCACAGAGCTCTACAGGCCGCAGAACCTTAAGTGAACATCACAGGTCCAGTACGATTCATACAGGAAGAGGCCGGTCTTCTATACTCAGCACGCAGGCACACTGCAGGCCAGGCTAGGTTTCAGGCGACAAAGAAGTCATCTAGCATGAGTGACCAGTCTGGCTCGGCCCCTTGTCTAACTGTATGACCCTACAGGATATGTGACACCTCTGGGCCTTAGTGTCTTCATCTGTAAAATGCAGGCAATGATAATATTGTCTCATAATAACCTCATAGGGTTGTTGCGAGATAAATGAGTAGTACCATATGTCATGCATACAGTATCTGGCCCACAGAAAGAGTCATGTTAAATGTTAACTATTATCATTTGCTGATGAATGAAAAAAGAAATGATAACATGAGAAAATATTTATGATATATCTAAATTTTAAAAAATTATATTTCAAAGCAAGTGTATGTAGCAAGATGTAAAGCCAACACATAATGTACATGAATTGAAAATAGATAGGTGGAGAATAAAAATATTAACAGCGGTTTCCTTGCAGGATCACATATCAGTTGTATCTTTTTTTTTTTTTTTTTTTTTTTTAGTACTAAGGATTGAACCCAGGGGGCGTTCTACCCCTGAGCTACACCTCCAGCCCTATTTTTTATTCTTTAGTTTGAAACAGGGTCTAAGTTGCAGAGGGCCTCACTAAGTAGCTGAAGCTGGCCATGAACCTGTGATCCTCCTGTCTCAGCCTCCAAAGTCCTGGGATTACAAGTCTGCGCCACCACACCCAGCTCAGTTGTATCTTTTTTCAATGGTTTTATATATAGGTTTTATGTGATAAAAACAAGTTATTAGTAACATTAACAACATTAACCTCAGTTTCTTCATCCTTGGTATGGACAGCATTGTCTGATCTGTAAAGCTCCCCTTGCACTTCATGCTCTGAGACACAGTTAACAGATGCCCAGCCAACGGAAATGAAGTCCCACACCGGTTAACTTTTTCTTTCCATAATGGTAAGAATGGCCCCTTAGAAATATCTTCCTCCAAACCAAATCAGACTCAGTGGTCAGCATGGAAATTAGTGTAAAAAGTAAACAGACTTGCCTTACAAAGATAACTTCAGCAAAACCAATCTCACTAAATCCTAACCCCTCGACACTTCTCCCAGACCTGGATTATGTGGTGACAGACGGTTACGGGTCTGTCTCTAGAGGGAAGAAATAACACACTGTCTTTAAAGAAAAAAGAAAAACACGTGCCATATGTAGTCTGTTCTGAATTTTAAGTGGTTTTCCCTTCTCTAATATTGAGAAGCTCCTTCTATCCCTTCATTTGGCTTGATATTTAAAACCAAGAGTAAGAGTTCATGGAGTTAGCAATTTTACAGCAGTACCAAACTGCTTTGTCCAATCTCATATACAAATTAGAATTTTAGAAAGCCCAAGGAAATAGAGGAAGGTACCTGCCTGGGTAGCAAAGGACACCTCCTTTCCTCCTGTGATGTTAAATTCACTGTAAGACATTAGTCATGAAAATGCCAATTAGGTTTCCTAATGCCAATGTAACCCATACCCATAAGAAGTGCTGTTTTGAATTCACAACTACACATTGACAGCAGGGCCACATCACCATTGAAAAGGTGCTTGGTTTTAAGGCGTCAAACAATTCAGACTGATGCCAGGCACCATAAACAAAATACCCAACCTGTTCAAGCCTCAGTTACTTCATCTGTAGAATGGGCATGTCAATGTTCCCTTCGAAAAACTGCTGTAAAACCTGGTATGTCACACTTTATAAATGTGCAATTTAGGGGACATGAAGTAGAGAAAGAATTAAAGGGACAAAAGAAAACAAAAGGCGGGGGGGGCACTCCACTGTATATGCAGCAAGGCTGCTGGTGGGCATGAGCCCGGCATACCTACCACTGCTTTCTCAGCTACAGTCAACAGGGTCACCCTAGAACTTCTAAAGGAAATCCTGTAGGGAAACTCAGTAAGTCAGGAGGAGTTAAAGAGCCTGATTAGGGAGTCAAAATAAACCCATGGTCTGCAGCCCTCAAAAGCCACCTGGTCCACCCTAAAGAGCTGAACGGCCGTATGTAGCTGAGCAAAACAAGCTGAGCTTAGAAACTGTGTGCTCGAAGCGGTAAGTCTCGTGTGGCTGAGGATTTCACCCCTCCCAGTGCTTCTTGGTGGGTGGCAGGTACTTAGGTACAGTTTCCATAGAGAAGCACAAACGTTCCGGGAGATTTATTAACTTCATTTCCCCAATACATGGCTGGGAGAGATTTGTGTGCTCTATCAGGGTGGGCATATCATAAAGTCACAGAAGTTAGGCAGAGGGACCAGGAAGGGCTGAAATCAAGATCTCCCCTCCCCACCTCCTGGGTGGGGACCGCCTTCCTCTATGGTGAGCATGCCACCACAAAACTCACAACTCAGGAACCTCTGCCTTCTCTTCTTTTCCTCTCTCCAGTCCTTTCTTTCTTTCCCTCTCTTCCTCTCACCTTTTCTGTCTCCGACTCCACCTGGATTCTCCCTCCTCTCCTCTTCTTTCATTCTCTCCTTTCCCCTCTTTCCTACTTCCCCTCTATTTCTTCCTCTCTTCTTTCCTTCTTTGTCTTCTTCTCTTTTTGCTTTTCTTCTTTTATCTTTCTTTGCTTTTGTTTTTTGTGGTACTGAGGATTGAACCTAGGGAACTTCTACCACTGAGCTACACCCTCAGCCCTTATTTATTTATTTATTTATTTATTTTTAATTTGTGGTACTGGGGATTGAACCCAGGGGTATTCTACCTCCAAGCTACATCCTTAGCCCTATTATTTAGTCTTTATTTTGAAACAGGATCTCACTAAGTTGCAGAGGGCCTCACTAAGTAGCCGAGGCTGGCTGTGAACCCAGATCCTCCTGTCTCAGCCTCCCAAGTACTGGGATTACAAGCGTGTGCCACTACGCCTATATATATTATATATATATATATATATTTAACTTTGAAACAGGATCTGGCTAAGTTGCACAGGCTGGCCTTGAATTTGTTATCCTTCTGCCTCACTCCCAACTAGCTGGAATTACAAGTATGCACCCATACCTGGCTTCTTTTATCTTAAAAATAAGTGTTGATTGAATACCTTCCATGTTAGCCCCTGGTACCATACTTGACACACCTTTATTGCAGCATCTGGTTTCTTCTTCCTTTATTTTTCTCTTTTTTAAGTCCTTCAACAAAAATTTCAAGTATCTATTATGGTGCCAAATACCCCAAAGAAAAAAATGTTTCTTCATTTTAATTCGGAAAACATTGATTGGACTGCTGTTCTATGCCAGGAACTAGTGAAACAGAATTAAATAAGATACAACCTTTTTTCCTGAGGAACTCGCAGGTCATGGGAGACTCACATAAGAACAAAAAACAAATCGTATTTTGTAAGTAAGGCAGAGGTGGCTGCTGTCCAAGGTTAGTGTGTCTTCCTTTGAAGATGCAGAGCTACATTGGGAAGTGGCCAGCAAGGAACTTCATTTCTTTGCCCAACTGCACCCAGTTGTCTAAAGGTAGTCAGGTAAGCCAGTGAGGCCAAAAATACTCTCCACAGAACCTTCCCCCATCATCTGGCTGGAGACTGAGAACAAGTCAAGGTAACCCTAGAAGCCACCGTTGAGCATGGCAGGACTTCTGTTATTAGTCTGGGTACCCAAATGACTGTGTGGAGCAGCTCCCAACCTGCTACAAACCAGGCTTTTCACGAGCAAGAAATGGACTTTGATTGTTTTCAGCCACTGAATTACTGAGGTTTTTCAGTTATGACAAGCTAATTTTATCTAGCGAAATGAGACAATTCATTTGACAAATATTAGAGGACTATATAAGCCAGATACAGTTCTGGAGATTTATCAGTGAACAAGAGAGACAAAGATCTCTGGCCTCCTGGCACTGATATTCTTCTACTGGGTAGACACCCAGCCCCAAAGTAAGTGTTCAAACATTTGCTGAAGGTACAGACCAAAGGCTCATTGATCTTATGTTTTGGGGGGGGAAACAGAAAGTAGGGGAACAGAGAAACAGAGAAAATAAAAAATAATGTTTGTAGTCAAGCATGGTGTCACATGCCTGTAATCCCAGTACTTGGGAGGCTGAGACAGGAGGATCACAGGTTCAAGGCCAGCCTCAGCAGCTTAGCAAGGTTCCTCAGCAACTTAGCAAGGCCTTGTTTCAAAAATAAAATAGGTCTGGAAGTATAGCTCAGAGGTAGAATACCTCTGGGTTGAACCTCCAATGTCAAATAATAATAACAATAATATAATAATAATGATAAGTTTTGTATCTTAGACTAGAATCCAAACACTTTCAGAATGTAGTCTCAATGAATGGCAAAGCCTTGCCCTTCCTTTACTGACTGGCTCATTCAATATAAACTCTGCCTTCTTCCCCCAAATCCAGACAAGAAGTAGTCTATGGCAGGGGCTGGGTATCCCCAGGGTCTCCACAGAATCAAGTATTTCATAGACACTCAATCAATGTTGAATAAAACACAGTCTAGTCTACTACTTTAAAATGTATATGTGTTATGTATATACTTTTATCAAAAGTTACTTTAAAAAATACAAAATTAATTTAAAAATCTTAGACCTACAAACTTACTAGAGAAAGCAGGTGCACCCTGGAGAGACATATCACAGATGAGTGTGTGAAAAAGCCAAAGGATAATGGCAGCAGTGAGGGCCAAGAAGGGAACAATTCTAAGAGTTGAAGTAGCAGGAGGAAAATTTTACAGAAAATACTGTTAATAACAACAACTCTGCTCTTTATGACCTTGAAGAATTTATAAAGCATTCCCATACCTATTACTTCATCTGACACATTTAACAGCTCTCTGGGGTAGTTGCTATTAACCTCAAAGAGATTAGGGGATTTGCCAAAGCTTGACAGCAAATAATTAATAGAAAGTCAGAACTCGAACCCTGTTCCTTTCATTCTACATATGGAACAAGGTAGGATGCAAGGCTGACTTAAGGGGTGTTGCTGGGGACAGCCATCCTAGGACAGAGGGTGAAGTGTTCATGCACCAGTCTGAATTTTCAGGGACCAGCACCCCTCTGCTTAGAAGAAATGTCAGTCTCCCATAAAGGAACTGTGGACTGGGCCAGGCATAGTGGGGCACACCTGTAATCCCAGTACCTAAGAGGCTGAAACAGGAGGAACGCAGATTCAAGGTCAGTCTTGGCAACTTAACAAGACCCTGATTCAAAATTAAAAGGGCTGAGGATATAGCTCAGAGGTAGACTGTCCCTGGTTCAATTCCCAGTACCAAAAAACAAAACAAAAAGGAGTAGTGGACTAGTCAGTGTTTCCCCAGGGTCCCACCCGTCTCCTATGGTGCTTCACCAGCATCGCCATCTTACCCTGATGAGAAAATAGAATCCAGCTCCTCGATTTGATGAGGAAGGAAACTCAAGTTTAACAAATCAGTTTAAGGTGGAGGAAGCACTCCTTAGTTCCCACAAGTGTGAGGAAATCTTTCAGAGTAAAGGAAGGACTCAACACATGCACAGGGGGAAGTTTCAGATAGCATGGAGTTCAAGCTATAGAAGACAAATTATGGAACACTGAAGGATTCATTGATCATCATTCCAGAAACACCACCACAATAAGAGAGCTCTGTGCCAATCATTCAAATATGCCACCTGCTAGCAAAAGAGCTATCAAACCATTTCAGAAACAATACATGTGTTATTTATTCATATGTTTCTTTTAGAAATATGGTAGAAATCACTAAGTGAACATCATATAGTATGAATCCTGTTATGTGATAATGTGGTTGGTCGGTTAAAAAGGAAACAGACTGGGAATGGAGGAATCAGTAGAAGGCACCTACCTAAGACATCCATTATGGAGGAGGTTGACTGTCATTACCACTGTGTTCATCTAGTGACTCGTACGCAGTCTTACTGAACAGGGAGCTTTTAGAACTTGGAGCGGTCATGGCGCGACTCTCATTGATGTCATCCCCAAGACATCTCTGGATAGTACTTCCTGAGCAGAAACTATACCCAGTACCAAATAAAATCAAAATGGTGAGGCAAAAAAGCAAGAAAATCATACTGCAGCTAGAACCCAGAAGAAAAATATTCTAAAATTTTCAACAATGTTCAAAAAATGAATGAATTTATAAATAATTGTTAAAGGTTCAGGTTCAATGATTTAAGGTCTATAGGCTTCAGTTCCCTGATAGTGCAGTAAGAACGAGAAGGTGAGAACCTCAAAATTTACTATCAACTCAAACTGTCCCTGATATCAAGAAAGGCTAATACTACTAAGGACCTCATTGAGATTGTTCTCTCTGGAAGACTTAATCTACAAAACCTCTCCTTGACACCATCCTTCCTCAACTTCAAACTCTAACTTGGTCACAAAGGTTGTCTTCTTTCTAAGTTATAACCATCTTCTTAATGAAGCCAAGATACATGGTTCATTCCCTTAAGACAGTTAGCCTGTACCCAAGATTTAAAGTCCAGAATGGAGGCAAAACAAGACAAAATTCCATCTGACTGCCTAACAGAGACTGTGGAGAAAAATACAGATAATGTATTTGTATTTCTGAATCTAAGTAATAGTCCTATGTTCAAAGAAGAACATGAACATGTTACAAAAATTTGACACTCATTAAATTTGGCCAAGCATCTTCATTGGCCAACTAGTATGCTGTTTGGATGCCAGATCCACCTTGAGGGATTATGAAATTTTATCTAAATAGCTTGATAACTTTTCCCAAACTCTGGTCAAATCACATACCATAAGATTTTATCAGCATTCTATGTCTTCCAAATATGTTTTATAAAGAGTATTCAAAATTGCATAAATAATGTGACATAAAAGCTCCTATAATTCACATCTAGGAGTTTTGACTGAGGGAAAACAAGTACTGTAAGATTCCTCCCTGCCTCTTTCCCATCAAAGATTCAAAGTGCTTTGCTCTACTCAGCAAAATGAAGAAAGTGCATTTAAGATGTATTGCTCTGGCCAGAGAAAGGGTTTTGACCTTCTGGCAGAGTAGATTCCAACCTAATAGCCCAAATGAGCTTTAATTTGTAGAGTATTTGTAACTACCATTTTCATTTTTACCACTTTTTCTAACTCATAATCCACTGCCCCAAAGGAGAGATTATGCACAGGCAGTGGTTTCTGTGTATACACAATAAATAATCAGGTCCTATTTGCTTCTCCTCCCTGATGTCTCTTACTCACCGAGCTCCCCCTTCTTTTAGCCAAAGGACCCATCCTGACAGTGACTGAAATAAACATCAGGCTCACAAAAATCAATTGCAGAGATGGAAGATGTATGTGATATACATAGGGGATAGATGGATATATTTGAAAGAATGAATGACTAAATGAATGTGATTGCTGCAGAGAGCAACAGAGTGGCATTTGCCATCACCATCAACTTCCCTTCTCTTATAAACTTTTAGAATACATCTCCTGCCCCTCTTTGGGTAACCCACCCAAAGTTTACCACTACTTTTGATGTTGTTAGTTGATGGAAAGACCCCTTGCCCCCTAGAATCATTGAAGTCGGTAAATCTACCAAAGATGATCGTTCCCCCTCGCCCAAAATAGAAAGTCCATATTCAGTCAGAAAAAAAAACCACAAAAACAAAAACAAGAAATCCATGAAAACAAAAACCTTTTTATGTAGATTTCATGGAAGATACACTTGAAATAATAATTTTTTAAAAAACCTCTTTTCTATTTACTTGGCATATAAGCAATCATAGGCCAAAAAGTGGTTGCCTTTAAGGTCTAATTTAATGCATCCTCCCCCCCTTTTATCCCAGTCTCTCTGAGCGCCCTTCCAGGGTTTGGGTTTTATCATGGTTACTGCTCCGAAGCAGCAATGGGGAAACAGGGACCAAGCCGGGCGCTCTGAACAGCAAGCCCTTGACATCGCTTTGGTTTCAGGAAGTACCACACAAGTCTGAGGTTTCAAGCTTCACTGCCTTCTCTGCCTTCTCAATATAAAATCCTCACGGTAACACAGCCTCCAGAAGATGTTTACTGCCTAAACGTACAATCACCCCTCAAAGAAACCTTCTGCCCACTGTAGACGATGTCCTCCGCTGCAGAGGCATGGGAACCACACCCAACATGGCCGACACCACAGCAACAATGCCACCTTTAAATAATGCTGTGATGCTTTCCCCATTCTTCTGACACTTGGTCGTGGGTAAAGGTGCCTGATGAGCACAAACACATCCAGTTTCACAGGACCTCTGAAGGACCAGGAGAGAGGACAAGGGGCTGCATGCCTGGGGAAAACAGGGTGGCCACAAAGCTAGTGACTACAGCCACTGGTGTCTGTCATCCATCATCCTCATTGCCCTTCTTTGTCCTGTTCTAGAAATCACAGGATGCATAGCTGGGAGGACCTTGTGTCCTGCTTTCTCCAGACTGCAGATGAAGAGAAGAGAAGGTTGGAGAAATCTAATAACTTGTCCAAGGTCACAGGACCCACTTGTGGCAAGGCTGGGTCAATCCAGGACTTCTGGTTCTAGTCCCACAACAGAGACTTGCACAAGCAGGAGGGTTACAGAAAAAAAAAACTGGATTTCAGATCTAGAGTCATCACTCCATTCCCTGGTTGATGAACTTGAGGAAATAACATTTAACCATGTAGGCCTGGCCAGGCAATAGTCAATAAATATAGCTACAGCATATGAATATGTCACTGTTGTAATGTTTTAAAGTGCTTATAGGGATAAATAATGATACTTTTTTTGGTTTAAATCATACTTCACAAACCACACTCCATTTTTCTCATTTGTTTAAACCTCCATTTGATCCTGGGTCAGATGGAAACCATAATTTAATCAACTGGGCATAGAGAGAATTCCTTACCAAACTGGAACTTGTGACCACTGCAAATCTCAAGAACACTGAGGGAATCAGCATCTGGTGGGTCTGTCTTAAAAAAAGCAGTTGGATAGGAGATGCCTGACTCATGGGGAGCCCACGTGACATGTCATAGATACGTTCCCAAGGGTAATGATGCACACCAAGCAGAAAATGTGATTTTAAAATACTATTAGAGCCAGGAATGGTGGCATATGCCTGTAACTGCAGCACTTGGGAGGCTAAGAGAGGAGGATTGTAGGTTCAAAGCCAGCCTCAGCAACATAGCGAAACCCTGTTTCAAAGCAAAATGAAATACGGCTGGGGGCACAGCTCAGAGGTAGAATGCCTTTGGGTTCAACCCTGGTATCACAAAGAGAGAGAGAGAGAGAGAGAGAGAGAGAGAGAGAGAGAGAGAGAAGAAGAAGAAGAAGAAGAAGAAGAAGAAGAAGAAGAAGAAGAAGAAGAAGAAGAAGAAGAAAGATCTAAATCTACAAATAAAATTAGGTTGATCCACCCAGGCGATTCCATTTTTTTATATACATATATACTGAGGATTTATCCCATGGGCATTCTACTTCCAAGCCACATTACCAGCCCTATTTTATTTTAAAACAAGGTTTCACTAAGTTGCTGAGCCTGGCCTCAAATCTACAATTCTCCTGTCTCAGCTTCCCATGTATTGGGATTACAGGCATGTGCCACCATGCCCTGCCTTCTTTTATTTAGCAAACTCCCTCTCTTCTTTCAAGACTCAGTTCTGGTGTTATCATCTCTGGGAAGTCTTCCAGGACCCCCATCCAAAATAAAGTAGCCCTTCCCCTATGACTTCTAACAAATCAAAACTTATCTTAGGTTGTATCCATCTCACTCTTTGTTAGGTCTCCTAGTGGACTGTGAGCTTCCTGAAGGCAGGAAGTTTATCTTTTCCACCTTTTTATCCCCAGAATCAATTATGGAATTTTATACCTATTACTTCTAGCACAGCCCAAGCATAAAATAAATGTTAAATGAATGGATGAGTAGAATGAATTACGAGTTCTCCTAAGCTAGGTAGGACAAGTTGACAAATTAATAATAAAAAGAGGAATTGATGCAGAAGACTGGGAAGGTGACATTTTCTTGTTTTTGTGAAATATTCCAAGATCTCCAAAGAAAAGTATCTTCCCATGTAAGTGTAACTTTTATTATTTG
Organism: Graphiurus murinus; assembly: GCA_004027655.1. NCBI lineage: Eukaryota > Metazoa > Chordata > Mammalia > Rodentia > Gliridae > Graphiurus > Graphiurus murinus. The sequence goes on along the minus strand of PVLC010003531.1, from coordinate 11,026 downwards.
CTTGGTATGGACATTAAAAAGTAGACAAATGTTTACATTTTTAATGGGCCAGTTAGAGACCATGTAATCCCCCTGAATTCTTTCCCTAAAATAAAATTCCCTTAAGTAGGTCATGACAGGAAGATTTATCTCAGTGGCCAGGTCCTCTTGCAGTGGAGCCAACTTTAAAAATGTCCTTTTCTGGATGTGGTAAGCCAGGGTGGCTTGAGATGGTCTGGGAAAACAGCATCTACAACCAACCACCTTGAATCTTAAACATGACCAAACTTTCACACAGTTTACTGGTATCCTCTGTGGATCTCAAAATATTTGTAAATGGGATTTAATTCCACATTTATCCCAGAATAGAAAAGCAAAATCTTCCTCTTAGGGTAGTTTCATTCAAATGCAATTAGAATGCTACTGGTTTAGTTCAACATATTAACATTTATGTAAAAATCAATTATAAGCCGGGCGTGGTGGCGCACGCTTGTAATCCCAGCATTCGGGAGGCTGAGACCAGAGGATCCAGGTTCGCGGCCAGCCTCAGCTACTCAGTGAGGCACTCCGCAATTTAGTGAGACCCGGTTTCAAAATAAAGAATTAAAAAATAGGAGCCGGGCGTGGTGGCGCACGCTTGTAATCCCAGCATTTGGGAGGCTGAGACCGGAGGATCCGGGTTCGCGGCCAGCCTCAGCTACCTAGTGAGGCACTCCGCAACTTAGTGAGACTCGGTTTCAAAATAAAGAATAAAAAATAGGGCTGGGGGTATAGCTCGGAGGTAGAATGCCCCTGAGTTCAAT
>PVLC010003531.1:0-10144 GCA_004027655.1 Graphiurus murinus | reverse complement strand
GAAAAAAAAAAAAAAAATCAATTATAAATTACCACAAAGTGATACAGAAAGATGTAAGTAAAGATCCTTGGAACACTGAACTCCCATAATATATGTTAAATAAATTGAGTTTCTGAATCTTAGAGTTATGGCCAACTATTTGGGGACATATTCCTTATGCACGGGCCAGTATGTATAAGCACACAGTAAACTGGGGCACCCTCAAAACACGTGAGGGTACCCCAATACCAGGTCTAATTGCGCCTTGCTCTTATTTCAGGTTTCCCTGAAGCGGGCACTCATTATGGAAAGCACAGAAGCAGTGTAGTCCTCTGATTCATGTTCAAATCCCAGCCCACTCACTTCCTAAAGATAGGACTTTGGGAAGTTTCTGAACCTCCCCAAGTATCTATTTTTCATCAGTAAAGATAGTTGCACCTTGTGTAGTCTATCTTCCAACTGGCCCCAAGATTCCCCACCTCTTGGTCTTCATATTCACACCCTTGTGTGGTCCCCTCCCACATTCTACCATTTTGCCAGGGTCAACCTGTAGGACCATTAGCCAATGGAAGAAGTGACAGTGTGTCACTTCTTAAATTAGGTTACCAAGACTATCTTCCATCTTGGTTCGTTCTCTCATTCTCTAGATAGATAGATAGATAGATAGATAGATAGATAGATAGATAGATAGATAGAGAGAGATATTACCATCATCATAATCATCATCATTATTCACTCTGGGGAAACCACATGGTGAGCAGTCCTGTGAAAATGGTCATGCATCAGGAGACTGAAGCTTGCTACCAACAGTTACTGAATGAGCCTGGAAACAGAACTCCCAGGTCAGCCTTAAAAGACCCCCAGAGCCAGCCAACAGCTTGACAGCAATGACATGAACCACCAGGCTGAGTTGTAGAAATCCTGTCTTGATCTGTAGAAACTGATCCATAGAAACTGAGATATTATGCCTATAGTGTCAACCCGCTCATCTGGAGTTATCTGTTATAAAGCAACAAATAACTAATACATTGCCTATTAGGTAGAGTAATAGAAAAGATTAGAAATACAGTAATATATGTCGAGTGCTAAGCTTGCATGGCATGTATACAGCACTGAAATGGTAGCTATGAAAATTAAAGTGACATTATTAACAATTACTGTATTCTCAATATTTTATTCCTTATGTATTATAAATAATAGCAAATTTTAAAAGGTTCATCACAATGTTTTTCTGTGGGAGGAAAACAAGTAGACCAGTCATCAGTCTTAATGACAGATTTTTTTTTTTCATGTTTCCTGTGAAGCACAAGGCTTAATCTTAACACCTATAATTCTGATTTGCAGATGACCACTGATGTCAATCATTCAGAGGAATTCTGGAGTTTTTTTTTTAAAAATAAACAAATATTTAACAAATAATGAAGCTAGGCATGGTGCTGTACACCTATAATCTCAGTACTTGGGAGGCTGAGACAGGAGGTTTGCAGGTTCAAGGCCAGCCTCAGCAACTTTGTGAACTCTTGTTTCAAAATAAAAAGGTGCTTAGAGTGCAGCTTGGAAGTAGAATGCCCCGGGTCTAATCCTCAGTTAAAAAAAAAAAAAAAAAGTAAGCTGGGCATGGTGGCACACACTTAAAATTCTAGTATTTGGGAGGCTTAGACAGGAGGTTTTTGGCCAGCCTAAGCAACTTAGTGAGGCCCTGTTTCAAAATAAAAGAATAAAATGGGGCAGGGGTATAGCTCAGAGGTAGAACGTCCCTGGGTTCCATCCCTAGTATCATAAATAAATAAATAAATAAATAAATAAATAAATAAATAAATAAATAAATAAAAAGGAGAAAAAGTAAGTAGATGCTCTCTTTAAAAAAAAACTCCTTAGCTTAGCTCTCATATCAGTTAACTCGAGTCCATCACTCATAAGTTAGTGCTCTGTACACAGAGGCTCCAGGCTTTAAATCAGGCCTTAAGCAAGTTACTTCACCTCTTCAAACTTCAGTTTCACTCTATTTAAAATAGGGAAAAAAGGAACTTAGTTCAGGGTGTCATTAGATAATCAAGTGTTTAGAAGAGTAAACTAAAGTAGTCAATAAATGTGGGCAATTATTATTAGCATTATCTGTTATGTGGAAGCAAGTGTTTTGTACTCATTTTAGAGATGAGGGAGGTCACCGAGGTCCATTATATCCCAGGTATACCCAGGTGGGAAGTAGGCTCCAACTCTTGCCTTCTGATTTTTTATTTTTTATTTTTTTGGATACTAGGTATTGAATCCAGGGACTGTCAATCTCTGAGCTATACCACTCCACCCCATTTCATTTTCTATTTTGAAACAGGGTCTTGCTAAGTTGCTGAGAGTGCTGAGGGTTTCCTTAAGTTGCGAGGCTGGCCTCAAACCTGGGATCCTAAAGTCTCAGCCTCTCAAGTACTGGAATTACAGGAGTATGCCACCATACCCAGCTAGCTTTCTTATTTTTTAAAGCATAGTCTGAATTAATATAACCCTTCTTACATTTATACAAGTTGCAATGTATGCAGTTTTTAAAACTGTCCTATGTATAATCTATGGTGACAGATGTCAGAAAGTGATTACCTCTGATTGGAGGTGTGGAGAGTAGGATTCACTGGAAAGGCATACAAAGGAACTTTCTGGAATGATAGAAATGTTCTGTAATTTGCTTTAGATAGTGATTTCTTGAGTGGACACATTTGTTAAAACTAACATAACTGAACACTTATAATTCATTTATGTTAATTAAAAAAGAATAAAAGTAAACAGAAGCAAAAAAAAACTACCGTATGCATTAAAAAAAAAAAAAAAAAAAGCTTTGACCTTTGAGCTCATCCTCTTTTTCCTCCCTGTATATATTCTTCTGGAGAGAAAGGACAGCAACTACTCAGGGTAAACAGGCAGAATCTTCAATACTCCCCACCACCCCAACATACACACCCAAAACAAAACCCAAAATGAAAGGGCAAAGGCAGGTGAGCCCCTATGTGGGCCAGACAACTTCCTCTCCCTCCTCAGAGGTGGTCTGTGCCCAGCCCCCAGAGACAGGCTGGAGCCACCCACCACCCATGCCAGCCATTGCCCAACTGCCCAGGAGGAGACAGAAGGCCTCAGTCTCCTGGACTGTCGATCTAGTGCTTCAGACAAAGAAGAAATTCATCTGAGAGGAGGAGGAAGTGTGGAAGTCAGGATCCTTCCAACCTTCTTTATACAGCGCAAAATCACCATCATATACCCAGGCTAACTGCAATGATTCAAATTGCTCAATTTCAACTCCTGTTGCCAGCCCGCCTGCCCAAAGGCAGCATGTGTAGCAGGCTCGGAGTGATGAGGGCTCATGTTTGGATAATGGAGATGAACGCTCGGGCAAGGAGACTTCTAATTTTTAAAATAAGCCAAGTGTGGTGGCACATGCCTACAAACCCCGTACTTGAGAGGCTGAGACAGGAAGACCACAGGTGCAAGGCCAGCCTCAGCAATTTAAGGAGACCCTCAGGAACTCAACAAGATGCGACCCGGTCTCAAAATTTAAAAAAATAAAAAGGGCTAGGAATGTAGCTCCAAGGTAGACTGCCCCTGGGTTCAATCCCAAGTACCAAAAATATACTAATAAATTTTTTTAAAATAAAAGTTTCCTTTGGAGAAGAGAGAGATCTGAGCCCCAGAAGGAAAATATTTTCCTTCCTCTAAATCTGAAGGGGAAATGGAGAAGCCCCTGGCCTCGAACATTCTGCAGAAGGCGGCCCAGGGCCTCCCCAGCTCCGGTTGGTGAATCCTGCACCAAGTGTGTGGCTGGGTGGCCCCGAGGTCTGCTCACCAGCTGCATGACTCACTCCTGTCAAACCCTTGCCTCAGCAGAATTAAAATGGACTGTGTGCCACAGCCCTCCCCAGGTCCCTGGCAAGCGGTGACAGCAATGTGTGTAAAACCCATAATGCTATGGCCCAAGAACAAGAATGCCAGAGCCGAAAGGGACCTGCAGAATTATCCACTGCCCTCATTTTCCAAAAGAGAAGGCGGCTCTTAAGGAAACAGTCCTTCTGAAACATGCGAGAGTTCATAGCCAGAGGAGTCGAATCACCCAGTGGTAGTAACTTTAGATTCAAGGGCATCTCTGGGCATCGGCTCCCAGGCAGCAAACAAATAGGTCAGAGCTGCTAAGGAGACCAGGAGAGCGAAGTGGAACCAGATGACTACATCCTCTCCCTCCTTCTTCCCGACTGCCCAAGCGGCACCTCTGCAGGGCACCGGCAACCTGTGCACACCTGTCCCTGGCTTCCCCACCTTCCAGAGTGGAAAATGAGATTCAACAGATTGTCCACAGTCACTAAGGGGGTAAGCAGAAGAACTTGGGTTCAGGTGAGGCAGTCCATTCCAATGCCCACCTGCTGTCACATCTCTCCAGATTACCTTGGTGAATTTTCATCCTTCCTTAAAAAATAAACAAGCCAGCCAGAAATGGTGGCACAAGCCTATAATCCCAGCACTTGGGAGGCTAAAACAGGAGGATTGCAGACTGAAGACCAGCCTCAGCAACTTAGTGAGGACCTCAGCAACTTTTTTTTTTTTTTTTTTTTTTTTTTTTGTGGTACTGGGGATTGAACTCAGGGGCATTCTACCTCTGAGCTATACCCCCAGTCCTATTTTTTATTCTTTATTTTGAAACAGGGTCTCACTAAGTTGCGGAGTGCCTCACTAGGTAGCTGAGGCTGGCCGTGAACCCAGATCCTCTGGTCTCAGCCTCCCAAATGCTGGGATTACAAACATGCGCCATCACGTTCAGCTAGGACCTCAGCAACTTAGTAAGACCCTGTATCAAAATAAAATATTAAAAATAGAGCTGAGAGGTAGAGCTCAGAGGAAGTACACTCCTGGGTTCAATCCCCAGTACCAAAAATAAAACAAACAAACAAACAAGTAGAGAAATAAAATCCCCTCTCTATTCTCAAAGCATTCTGTTCTTACCTCTATTTGCTAGCACTTTCCACACTGAATCAAAATTGTCTGTATAAATACTGTTTCCTCCCCTGGACTGCCAGTTGCTTGGCAGACACACTTTATTCATCTCTGTTACATTTGAATAAGCAAATTAATGAATATATCCATTTCCAAAGAGGCAGTGCTTTACCCTGAGAGAGAATCAACATCCTTCCCTGGACTGGACTGCCAATGAAGAGGCCAAAGTCTCAGGTCCTGTCACCAGCTAACTGTGTGACCTTGATCTAGTTACTTCACCCCTCTGGTCCTCAGTTTCCTCATTGCCAAAATAAAGGGGTTGGGCTTGATGATGCCCGAGTTCCCTTTAGCTAGAGCCTCCTAAGTCTGTGGCTCTGGTCCAGGTCTGTGAGAGAAAACACTGGAAACAGGCTGGTCTTTGTGTGTCCCTCCGACGACATCCAGAAGTGCAGAGTCCACCAGTCTGACCTTACAGAGTCCTCGGCGACAGAAAGCTGGACCGCTAACTGGAAGGGGACTAAGTGTAAGACTGCAAGCCAGGCTGGGGGCGCCACCCTCCATGTGAGAAGCCCCAGAGAGGGGCTAGCGAAGTGGTACAGAGAGTCCATGTGCTTTCTGGCCATCAGTGCAAAAATGGGACTAGCCACTCTGGGTGCACCAGAGCCTGTGGAGCAGGATGGGATTACTGACTGCCCTTTAGCAGAACCTCTGAGGTTCCTTTCTCTGCCCTCGCCTTGCTATCATTGCCCAGTCAAGCATTCTTGGCAATGCAAACAGGTGATTATTGGGCAGGTTTGGAAAGACACCGGGAGCAGGAGCCGGACCAGGACTCAGCATGAGCATTTTCTTTCTGCCTCCTGGTCCCCAGTTGTCAGAGGGACACTGCGTCTCCAGGAGCCATCTCTCCCGATGGCTGCAGAGCCCTGGGGTGAAGATTCCTCCTAGGGTTGTGGAAGGAGGCTCCTGACGATGGGAACTAACAGCATTCATTCAACAACAAGATGAACCTGGCATGAGAAATCAGACTCAGATCTGGAGCTGGCAGAACATCTGACGGGTGCTGGCGGCCAGAGACAACACCACGGGCTGCAGAGTTGCACACGGCGGAGGACGCCAATCAGCAGCAGGATTGCCTGTGTTTTCTGGCCTTTTCTCTGAGGCCAGCTCATTTCACCCAGTCATAACACAGGTTTTAACAAAAGCCCAGAGCTGGGAAAGGAAGCTCTTGGGGTTCTTACCCTCTAGGTTACAGGTATTTCTATTGGAAAGTACCTTCTTTTCTGGGAAAATATTTTATGTGGTGTCTTTGAGTAAATGACCCAGAAAGCAGGGGAGGGAGGAGTTTTTTGTTTTGGGGGGTTTTTTTTGTCTTGTTTTTTTTCCTTAAAGAGGGTAGGGCAAGGCATGGTCTGTAATCACAGTACTTGGGAGACTGAGACAGAAGGATTGCAGGTTCCAGGCCAGCCTCAACAACTTAGCAAGACCCTTAGCAACTTAGTGAGACCCTGTTTCAAAAACAAAAAATAAAATAGGACTGAGGGTGTAGCTCAGAGATAGAACACCACTGAGTTCAAACCAGACAAAGGGGGGGGGGGAGGTGGAGGAGGAGGAAATAAAAGAGAGTGGAGACTATAAGAATAGAACAAGGAAGGTCCAGATGAGAGACAGAAAGATTTCCTGGTCATCATGGTAAATAAAGAAACCTGCCCAAACAGAAATCAAATCAAGTAAAACACTCCTTAAAGACTGGGTTCAAATGGATGAATGTTCATTTGGGGACTTTAACAAACAAAGCACATTATTGGGATATTCATATTCCCTTCCCTTCCCTTCCCTTCCCTTCCCTTCCCTTCCCTTTCTCTCTGTCTCTCTGTCTCTCTGTCTCTCTCTCTGTCTCTCTGTCTCTCTCTCTCTCTCTCTCTGTCTCTCTCTGTCTCTCTGTCTCTCTCTCTCATGATATCTATCCTTTCTACAACATCTTCAACAGTGTTACTGGTTCTCAGCCTCGCCACCTCTGGACAAGAAACTCACTACTTGCCACTTCTCCATTACAGGAGCTTTCATCTAGAAGAAACTGAATTGAAATTTGCTTTCCGGAAAAGTTTACCCATTTTTCTCCACTGCATGCAACACATACTTAATTTTAAGGCTATCTTTGAAATATTTGAGGACAGTGCTTGTGCTTTCTCTTTCCAAGCTTAGCAATCCCAAAATCATTAACCGAAGTACCTTGACATTCTAGTTATCTTGCTCTGGGCACATGCCAGCTAAGTTTTTGTCTTTAAATTATTCACAGGAATGAACATTCCTCCCATGATCTGACCATGACAGAGTGGACAGGACTCTCTATGCCTCTTTTAGAACTCTCCATGCCCATCACTGCTATTTTCTCAATGTGGCCACATCACCCTGTTGATTGGTAAGATTTGCAACCCAGATCTGATCCTTTCCACACAGATGATTGCCAGGCCAAGCATTCTTCCAAGTCACTCTTATACCATTGGTTGTTTGACTCAAAAGACATAATTACACAATTTTCCCTATTAAGCATCCTCTGGTTGGAATCACTCAAGCTGTCTAAGACATCTGGCTTCAGATGAAGTCATCCTCAGGTTCACAGATCTTCCAAACACTGTGTCTTCTCCTAATTTGATTACCATGTATGTCATTTTGGTCTAATCAAGGCACTGCTATAAAGACAAGACTGAAAAGGCCAGAGCTCTGAGGTGTGCTAGTAGGGCCTTTCCTTCCAGATTAATATTTCTCGAGGAATCAGTATCGTTGGACAGTCCTTCTGGGCTTGAACATCCAAACCCCCTGAATGACCTGGCCTTGGCAAAGCTGTTCAACTTTCCTTGTACAAAGAAGAATTCACCTTTCCTAGATGTATACTACTGTTCCTTGCCTCTGTGTTCTAACTTCACCGCCTTTGCCAGCCCTTTTCCTGCTTGTTCACCTAGTGAACTCCTTCTAATGTTCCAGGTCTCAGCTCAAGGTCTCATCGTTCTCTGCTCTACAGGCAGAACTAGGTCTTCCTAGAGCATCCTGTATAAACCTCTACTACACTACTGGATGTTCTGAGAAGCAACCACATGTCTGCCTGTCTCCCAAAAGCCCAGGAACAGAAAATGATGCATCTGCCATTATCCTCTCTCCTACTTTCATGGAAGATGATGCCAATCAACTTCTGTATTCAGAGGGAAGCCTTACAATCCTTCCCTGCACAACCCCCCAGGCAGCCATTACTAATTAATTGATTGGATCTGTCAAGTTGAAACCCTAGACCATCTTGTATTTCCTTAAGGGCAGAAATCATGTCACATTCATCTTTGTATTGCTAGGCCTGTAACATGTTTCATGTAAAACTAACTGAATAAATGTCTGTTGAATGAATGACTTTTACCAGAGAGCTAGCTTGTAGAAAATGAATTTCCTAACCGGGCGTGGTGGCGCACGCTTGTAATCCCAGCATTTGGGAGGCTGAGACCGGAGGATCCGGGTTCGCGGCCAGCCTCAGCTACCTAGTGAGGCATTCTGCAACTTAGTGAGACTCGGTTTCAAAATAAAGAATAAAAAATAGGGCTGGGGGTGTAGCTTGGAGGTAGAATGCCCCTGAGTTCAATCCCCAGTACTGCAAAAAAAAAAAAAAAAAAAAAAAAAAGAAAATGAATTTCCCTGTGTACATGAAAGATCCCCAGACACAGAATAATTCTGGACAGAGGTGGCCATTTACACCAACGGTGATTAACATTAGAGAATAATAACCGACAACACATTAAGAGTCATCTCCACCTGATTCTGAGCACAGCTCCTGGAGGAGACTGGCCTGGTTGCTGCTGGTGTCCCTAGCTCTCCTGTGATACACATACATGCAGGAACTTAGGGGCCTGGAATCAATTTGACTGCATTCCCAGCTTTATGTATCCTAAATACCTATTAACTGATAGTAATTTTAAAAAGTCTGAATGACAGGGTTGAAAATGGTTCTGCCAAATTTCAACTATAAGAAATCTACATTATGAGGATTGCTTCCCCATGGAATGCTCTTCACAGACAGCTGCCTGAACCCAAAAGAAAAATTCCTGAAGAGCCTCATTTATTATCACACTGCACTGTTGCTAAGGATTGCCCCTGGGATGAGTCTAGGGGCAGCTCTGCTGATGGGAAGGTGAAACAAGAGCCAAAAGCATCACTGACTATTATCAATCATTTAGTAATTACCCTTGCTTTCTGTGTCTGTACCTATGAGAAGGACATTTTAGGTCCTAAACTTAAGCTCATCTCCAATGTTACTTTTGCAAAGTCACAAGGTGCACAAAACAGAACTTGCAAATGAGGAGAATAAAATGAAAAGGCCTCTTTCACTTCCATAAGTAACTTTCAAAGACCCAAAGAATTCAGAGCACTATATCCAAACAACATTCTGGGGCTGCGTGTTGGGGAGGAGGGGGTACTGGGGATTGAATAGCCTAGGGCCATTCTGCCTCTGAGCTACAATCCCAGCCCTATTTTATTTTATTTTTTTAAATTTTGAAACAGGATTTCTCTAAGTTGCTGAGGCTGGTCTCAAACCCGCAATCCTCCTGTCTCAGCCTCCCAACTACTGGGATTATAGGTGTGTGCCACCATGCTGGGATTGTGAGGTTGCAACTTCATATCTCAATTGCCTGGAAACCAAAAAGAACCTTGGCATCATCAACAAGAGAGCCAATTATCACAGGACTCAAATTAAGTCACTAGTAAACTTACTAGATTCAAATTCGTTTACGACAAAGTGTGTGTGTGTGTTGGGGGGGGGGGTAATTGGACCTAGAGGTATTCTACCTCCAATCCTATTTTATTGTTTTATTTTATTTTATTTTTTTTTTTCAGTACTGGGGATTGAACTCAGGGGCATTCTACCTCCGAGCTATACCCCCAGCCCTATTTTGTATTCTTTATTTTGAAACCGAGTCTCACTAAGTTGCAGAGTGCCTCACTAGGTAGCCGAGGCTGGCCTTGAACCCGGATCCTCTGGTCTCAGCCTCCCGAATGCTGGGATTACAAGCATGCGCCACCACGCCCGGCTTATTGTTTTATTTTTTAAACAGGCTCTCACTAAATTGCTGAGGCTGGTCACAAACTTGCTTTCCTCCTGTCTCAGCCTCCTAAGTACTGAGATTACAAAGTATCTTTTTTTTTTTTTTTTTTTTTTTTTTTTTTT